>LPNX010021634.1:101759-173794 GCA_001517045.1 Pseudotsuga menziesii
AAGGGGGGCTTAAAGGTAGGGAGATGAGTAGGGGGGGTTAGTAATAGTTAGGGGGAAGAGGGGAGTGGGGGGGACATAAAATAATTTTAGTATTGGTATAACTTACAAAACCAAACTGATTGTAGTAGTTAAAAATGTGCACGCATTGCGATTCATAAAAATGCACTCCAATTTTTATTAATGTGCACGTGTTATTGTTCATAATAATAAGCATGTGATTTGTTTAAATTCAAAAATGTATTCCCTCCAAATGATAAGGCCAATCCACCACCCATGCTTGCATGGAATTATTATTCCTATGTGCCTTCTTCGGAATTTGCTTCAGATTCAACATGCATATGCCTTAGAGTGTGATAAACCATGTTTAATTCAACATTATATCCAAATTTTCAATATGCTTGTGTTTAGCCGTCTGTCTAAGTATACTGCACACCTCCATTTTTTATGAGATTTTAGAAATATATATGGTTTTTTTTGCAGATTCCAAATATATAAATTTTAACAAGAATACATAATTTTTCCTATTTTTTTCTTATTTATCTTCTGTCATCACTCCTCAACTCAAAAAACACATTCTTAGTGTTTCATCCATATCACTTTCATTTCTCAACCATTTAAAACACAAATTATATGGTGCCCTAAAGAGCACCGACCTCTACATGCTATAACAAACCAATTTCCAAATAATTGCATTAAGACATTTAAACGCTGCACCCACAATTGACGTTCCCTTTTCGAGGCTTGATCTCTTAGATAATTAATATATNGCCCCTTAACAAATATCTAACTTTAGATAGTTAACAAAATTTTCAATAGAAAAAAATTATATATTTGGAAACTTCATTCAACTTCCAACATTTGTTGTTTTTTGCTCATCTCAAGATTCATTGCGTAAGTGTCTCAAAATATCCATGCAATTTTATGGATGCCTGTTTTTCAGTTTTCTACTGCATATAACGCGTCAAAAGAGACCCTCATCATCTTGAACACACCCAAATATTTCTTAAACTTTATTCTTTTTACTTTTTTAATATGCCCAAAAAACTTCCTCAGGGTTGGGTCAAAAATAACCACGACATTCAACGAATTATATTTAAAACAACAAGTGCCAAACATGCTACAATATTTTCTACACGAATCTTTTTAGATCACATTGTTACAAGACGTTTTGATGGGGCATCAAAATATAATATTTGCGGAGATGGTATCACTATCAAAATCATAGGAGAACATATCTTTAAATTGTGGATGTGATGTGGATATGGAACTAATGCAAGGGAAAAAGTGATCGCACTTTAGCACTTAATATATTTTTCACTTCATAAAAGAATGTTTGAAATTCATATTTATGGAGACTCTAAAGTAGTCATTCACTAAGTAAATCATATAAAATAATTCTACATGTGGATTTATTAGAACATTGTTTGGAAAAGGATAAAAAATCTCAAATATTCGTTACATAATCTTGTTTTTACTGATGTTTACAGGGAATAGAACATCGAAGCTTACTATATTTCAAAGCAGGCATTTGAGAAGGATGAAGGAGTCATTTTATATGAGGAAATGTGAAATAAATGCATTTTTCAAGTATTAGATAGATGTTCTTATTTCCTGTTTACAAACAAAATGATGGAATAATGTAATATTCTCGTATTTTTTATTTTTGGAAGAGACTACATAACTCTTTGGTGATGTCTAATTAGATCAATGCTTTCACCATGAAGGAATTTTGTTTAAGTTTCAAGGTGATTATATTTAGTAAAGTAAGCCTCTTATTTTTGTTTTGATAAATCTATTAGATTTCAAGAGTGCTTCAGACAACAACAAAACTAATAGTTATTGAGATGGTGGAAAAACTTTATGTGATCTTTGATTCA
This sequence comes from Pseudotsuga menziesii, assembly GCA_001517045.1. Lineage (NCBI taxonomy): Eukaryota > Viridiplantae > Streptophyta > Pinopsida > Pinales > Pinaceae > Pseudotsuga > Pseudotsuga menziesii. The sequence goes on from LPNX010021634.1 coordinate 103,637, forward strand.
AATTTTGAATATCAAGATACATATTTTTTAGGTGAATAAAAAACAATGGAAGGGAACAAGTTCTTACCTAGTTATTTGTCATTTCTCAAATTATTAACTATTAAGGAGTTTATGTATTTTGTTTATCATAGTAAAATGTTTACATAAAATAATGATCTTTAGATGTGAAAAATTGTTAACCTATGCTCGAAAAAAAATTGTGTTCATCTATGTGGAAAAATTTGTGTTATCTAGATACATAAAGCTTCTTTCTTCTTATTCTTTCTTGGACTCCGTACTTAGTACATCTTATTATAATTATTGTTCCCTCTTGATCATTCAACGAATTCACAATTTCTTTTACTTCATAGGATGCTATATCAATATTTATAAAATCTAGTTGTTGGAAAAATAATGTATCCAAAGTACAATTGTTATCCTTAACTTCTTCATTGTTGTCAACCTCCTCAAAAGAATTATTCCACATCAATAATATATACGAGTACCTCATTTCTTTGAGGTATACATTTCTCTTGAGAAATGCCCATTTCTTTGAGGTCTACATTTCTCTTGAGCAATGTCCAGTATTGCTAAATACCTCTATGATCTCTCAAGGAACATTTCAACTATTTGGAGGATAGTTGTTATTTTTTTGTGTTTACAATCAAAATGATGGAAGACTGTAATATTCTCATATTTTCTATTACCTTCATTTTTACATGGTAACTCTTTTGTGATGTCTTATATTTTGTTACAATAGATCAATTCTTTCAACATGAAGTATTTTTGTTTAAATTTCAATAAGCATCTTGTTTTTGTTTTGATAAATATGTCAAATTATTTGGACTGCTCTAGGATTCAAATTTTTAATATCAATATATAATGGATGAAAAAAAAATTCTCTATTCAACTCTCAATTCTTAAATTATCAAATATTGAGCCCGGTTCATGTGTTTTTTTCATCAAAGTAAAATGTTTACATCAAATAATAATCTTTAGATATGCAAATTTTTTCATCTGTGCTTAAAATTTGTGTTCATTTATGTTGAAAAATTTGTGGTCCCTAGATGTAAAAAGCTTAGTTTTTTTTCCTTGAACTCCATACTCACTACATCTTATTACAATTCTTGTTCCCTCATAGTCATTCATCAAATTCATAATTATTTTCACTTCATAGGGTGTTATATCAATCTTTATCAGAATTAGTTGTTGCAAAAAGAATATATCCAAATTCCATTAGTTAACCTCAACTTCTTCATTGTTGACAACCTGCTCAAAAAACCTCTTCCATATCACCATTGGATAATAGTAACATTATTTCTTTGAGGATTCACATTTCACTTCAGCTATTTGCACTACTACTAAATAAATATATGATCTTCCAAGGCACTTTTTAAGTATTTGGAGAATAGTTGCTCCATCTTTCTGTTTATAAACAAATGGATCAAAAACTCTAATATTCTTTTTTAAGAGACAACATAACTCTTAGGTAATGTCTCATATGTGTTTATGTCAGACCAATTATTTTAGAATGAAGGATTTTTGTTTAAATTTCAATCTAATTATATTTAGAAGAGGAAGTAAGCATCTTGTTAGAGACTAAGAAATAGAACTCATGAAATAATATAAAAATTTTATATGTAATCTTTGATTCAAATTTTGAATATCAAGATACATGTTTTTTCTCAAGTGAATAAAAAATAATGGAAGGGAACAACTTCTTTTCTAGTCAAGTTTCAATTCTCAATTTTTTAACTATTGAGAATTTCATGTGTTTTGTTCATCAAAGAAAAATGTTTTCATCAAATAATTATCTTCTGTACAATTTTTCATGTGTTGAAATTTTTTTGTTCATCAATGTTGAAAAGCTTGTGGTCCCTAAATGTAGAAACCTTATTTTTCTTCTTGTTCCTTGGACTCCATACTCAATACATGTTATTACTTATGATCATTCATCAAATTCACAATTAATTTTACTTCATAGGATACTATATCAATATTTATCAGATTTAGTTGATTAAAAAAGAATATGTCAAAATTCCATTTTCCATCCTCAACTTCTTCATTTTCCATCCTCAACTTCTTGATGTGGAAGAATTCTTCCACATCAACAATTTATAATAGTACCCCATTTCTTTGACCATCTACATTTCTCTTCATGTCGAGTATTGCTAAATAAGGCTATGACCTCTCAAGACACTTTTCAAATATTTGGAGGATATATGTTATTTTTTTTGTTTACAAACAAAATAATGTAAGAATGCAATTCTATTTACATTATTTTTCGAAGAGACATCATAAGTACTTTTCTATGTCTCATATGTTGTCATGGAAAGATTTTTGTTTAAGTTTTAATCTAATTATATTTAGAAGAGGAACTAAGCAATCATGTTGTTGTTTTGAAGGAGTGCTCGAGACTAAGCAACATAATTGATAGTTACTAAAATGGTCTAAGGACTCTATATGTAATATTTGATTCAAATTTTTAACATCAAGATAGATGTTTTTAGGTGAATAAAAAAAATAGGAAAGGGAACAAGTTCTTCTCTAGTCAACTCTCAATTCTCAATTTAGTACATATTAAGGAGTTATTAAGGTGTTCATGTGTTTTTTTCATCAAAGTAAAATGTTCACATCAAATAATAATCTTTAGCTATACAAAATTGTTCATCTATACTAAAACATTTGTGTTCATCTATGTTGAGAAAATTATGATCCTTAAATAAAGAAAACTTGTTTTTCTTATTATTTTCAAACTCCATACTTGGTGCATCTTATTACAATTCTTGTGCCCGCATTATCATTCATCAATTTCACAATTCATTTTACTTCATAGGATGGTGTATAAATATTTATTTGCAAAAAGTGATCTTAAACAAAGATTTTTTTTTACTACAAGGTGTTAAAGTTGTGTAGTGTACTTTGCATTAACACTAAACTTACCCTCACCGAATTAAGTGTTTCATTAAATATTGTTCGTGAGAAAATTCGACATTAGGTTGGAATTCTACTTAGTCATATTGATAACCCATGGACACAAGATTATTTATCTCAATCCCTAATACCAGGCTATACACTTGGATCATGAACTGCATAAACGTTTGCTTCACCTATTACATAGAAAGTGGAGAAAGAGCTCATGGAACTTGAAACCAATTGGCCATCCCACCTTTCTCTACCTGAGACACTGGTACATTCCCATTCAACCCACATACATGTACAACCTAAACCTCCAAAAGTAGGAGGCAAAAGGACTTAGCCTAGCCCTAGTTGTTCTTTACTGGCAACCCTGTAAATTGGCCTATCTCATCACCATCATATCCCTCAAACCCGCATATTATTCATTATAGTTAACATTAAAAGGAATGATAATGAAGCGATTGATGAATTTAACTACTAGTTTTATAATACTGCAGCAAAATTCCACAGACTCACTATCCTACCAATGTTTTGATCTTGATGTACGCACCAGAGTTGTTAAATTTCAGTTTCTAGGGTTTTTAGTTCCATTACAGAGATTGTGTTTTAGATATCAGTGTTTCAGGAGGATAGTACAATATTGGGCTGTTTTTATTAGGTTTCAATTTCATCTTTCAAATATTTCTCATAGTATTTAATGATATCTCCAAGTTCCTAACTTCCAGATGCGTTAGTTGAGAACATTTTTAGAGAGATACAAAACATTTTTTCATTCTATCTTCATACTAGTTTTGGAAATAACTAGTTCTAGGTCAAACACATCTAATGTACAGAATCCATAAGAATCAGAGCTAAATATTTGTAAACTGCTTGCTAAATCTGATTTAAGACATTCGTCAAACACTTCTATGACCACTAATGTGTTCCCTTGCAATATATGTGTAAGTTTTATGTATATTTGTCTTGGTATTTGTGCATTATATCATGTACATTGTGATTCTTTTAACATATAATCAACATCAAATACCTACTTACTAGTGCATTTAATACAAAAAATCACTCACAATAAATCCATAGGAAAACTAGAGATTTAACTAGTTGTTACAGAAGACTATTAGAAACCACTAATTCATCTTTTATATTGATAAAATATGACCTGATTACAACAATGCATGGCCCTCCTAGTGGAATGATTTAGCTTGCAAGTGATGCTATGAGTGTTTAGAAGGAATAGAACACAAAATATTATTATCTTTATTCAAACCCAACATTTGAGAAAGATGAAGGAGTCATTTTAATAAATGCATTTTTCATGTATTTGGAGGATAGTTGTTCTTTTTTTTTGTTTACAAACAAAATGGTGGAAGAATTTAATATTCTCATATTTTTTATTTCCTTTGTTTTTGGAAGAGACTGCATAACTCTTCGGTGATGTCTTATTAGATCAATGATTTTGTCATGAAGGCATTTTGTTTAAGTTTCAATCTGATTATATTTAGAATAGTAAGTAAGCCTCTTGTTTTTGTTTTGATAAATTTGTTAGATTTCAAGAGTGCTTCAAAGTAAGAAACAAAATTGATAGTTATTGAAATGGTAGCAATAATTTATGTAATTTTTTATTCAAATTTTGAGTATCAAGATACATATTTTTTAATGTGAATAAATGGAAATGGAAGGGAACAAGTATTGGAATATCATAAACCCACTCATAAAATAATTAATCATTATTTGATTAATTTCCTACCCAGTAGCTTAGATAGTTGGCATCCACTTGCACCTTAGAGTCAACAATTTCCATCTATATCCTAGGAATGATTTATTTCCGATTCTGGGTTGATCTTGACCACTTTAAGGCCATCCAAAATTGGTAACTGTGCTTTACAACATATTCTTCTTTATTCTGCTTTATCTACTCTATCCTACTTTTCTGTGGATAAGGTAAAGCTAGTCAACTAGTAAACTGGCAGCTTTTGTTGCCAACCCATCCTCCATTATTTTCTCTCCATATTCTAGGATTAGAAAGTCTTTCCTTCACTCATCATCACTCACACATGATATTGCTAATTCGTGAGGTGCTTGGTAAATTGGTAAAGTGTATTAGCCAACTATGGGGTTTATCATAATTAGTAAGCCTACTTTATGAGCTAGCTTGAGTTGTCTTCTAGAAACTCTATTTTCCTTTATAAGGATGTATTACCTATGTAATAATATCAATTATCATTTATTGATCATTCAGTAATGTGTGTTCATTAATTCTTCTTCTTGTCTCCTTATCTAATTCTCTACAACTCTATGTGAGGTTAATTGTGTGCCTAGATCCTTATCATGTTTATGAAATTCCTTATGCCATCAAGGATTTAGAATTTATACATGGTATCAAAGCTGAGGATATCAAAGCTCTACATGATATCATATCTTTGAGATTTCATTAATTAATCTTCCCTTTTCAACTTTGTAGGTTTATTTTGCAGGTTCAACTTCAAATGGATTCAAGAGTATCAGTTCCTCTTCTTTCTCCATTCACAGTCTATTCAAAGTGGAAATTGAAAATGATTTCATATCTAAAGAGACAAGGTCTCTATGAGATATCTATTGGAGTTGGTGAAGATTCTTATGAATATCCAAGTGACTGGTTGAATGATTTTGATAGAGCAATTGGAGCTATTTGTATAGCTATCTCTCAAAGCATGCGCTACCTTATTGATTCTGTTAAATACCCAAAGGATCTCTGGACAACATTGGATATATTTTTGGGAAAGGACAACGAGGATCCTTCTAGCTATGTGGAGAGTGCCTATAGCTCCTCAATGATTTCTATCTCTCAAGATGTCTCATACTCTACGGTCTCTGATGAAGTTGATCATGAAGAAAAAGTTTCTCATACAATGCTTGTTGCTACTACTCTCTTTGATTCGAATGCTTCCTCTTTCTATCAAGAAGCATATATTGAAGAGCCATATTTTTCTATGTCTCTTGAAGTAGAAGATATTGATTCATATTCTTATGATGTTATTGATGAAAAAGAAGTGACTAATGGAGCCACTATTTCTATTGATGATTCACTCACACATTGAGTGTTCTCTATTTCTTATATCATGGATTCTAAGATCCACATGCCAAACCTCTCACACTGTGTGCATTCCTCTCACCTTGATGGTGTGCAACCCAGTGACTTCCAAGATGTTTGCTTAGCCAAATCAAGTCCTTCTAGTGTTTTCCCACTTACCATACTTGATCGCATGTGCTTCTGCAACTCCACCTTTGTTCTTGACACTCATTCTCAGAGCCTCCTTGAATATTTTAAAATCACTATCTTTCCTCCTTACATACTTCTACCATAGAGGATTCTTTACTAGTATATTCCCATGATTCTACTGTTGTGCTTATTTCTAATCTATTGGATTCTTTGGAAGCTAGATCAACCCATGGAGCCCATGCATTCACACTCTTTTATCCTAGTCCTTCTCTATCTTCCTACAAGATCACTTGCACACATCCTCTCTGTGTAAATCAAGATGGAGACATTACATATTCGCTTGGATATTTATTTCACCTATATGGAGCAGATTTCATTTCTACTGGTTCAAATTTCAAGTAACCATCCTAGGCCTCATAACCTCTCCTAATCTGCAAGTATAAATAGAGGGGAGGGGTAGAGGATAGGGGAATCAACTTTCAAGAGAAACGTTATGCTCAAGAAAATATCTTGGAGAGAGGAGCAAGGAGGACTCAGTTCCTGGTGTGCAGAAGAAGGATTGTCTAAGATAGGGTTGTAATGTTCTCATAACATTCAGTAATAAAGAATGTATTTCTTCCACATATGTTTTTATGTATTCTTTTGTTGTTATGAATCATGATCTATGTTGTTATTTATATTTAATTCAATTGTAGTCTATTCATGTTCATTTATATAAAAATAAGAGGTAATGTGGAAAATCATTTATATTTGTTGCAAGTATTGAAGTGCACAGAGCTTTGGAGAATTTGAAGAAGGGATTGAATGCTAGGATCAACAATCTGAAAAAAAGGTACTTGTCTTAATAACCCTTATTCTATCCATTTATGTTTAAAGCTCTTAATGTCTGTAAGCCACACCCTAGTATGTTAGTGACCCTAGGAACCTAATTCATAAAGTAGATATCCCTTACAAAAGAACTCATGACTCCACTGGGGATTCTAGTTTGTGTTGGGGCCTCTTCAATATTGTTTTCAGTCCAGTTTTTCTCTATTTGTTTCTTCTTTGATTTGCATTTATATGATCTTGAGTCAGTCCTTTTAGGCTTATAGGATTCTTGGATTTCATAATTTTTCTTTTGAAAACTTTTACAGTAACTCGTGGGTTGTTGTAGTAACAGTTGTGTGTTGTCTTTTGTAATCATGGGTTTCCTTAGTGACAGTCATGAGTGACTCATAGGTTTCTTAATAGACAGTCGCAATTTCCTGTAATTTAATGTCCAAGCTCTAGGTTTTGTCCATTTTCAAGCATTTTTGGCATTTGTCTATTTATTTAAGGTTGTTTCCTTGGTATGAATTGATCTATCATCATTTTCATTTCAATCTATCTTGTCTTTAAAAGGTTTATGTTGAGTAGGTTAGGTTGGTTACATGTGCAATATTTTTTTTCGATCTTTCCTCTTGGATTTGTTGGCTTGAGTGTAAGTGGTTATGTGAGATTGTGGCCTCTCTAAGTCCTCTGATCCACTTTTTTGTCTCTGATTGCTTTGGCAGTGATATGAAATTTTTACTTTTCCAATTCTTTGATCTACTTAGTTTCCAAAGTGAGTATTTGAGCCTAAGTAGGGTTTTGGTCCAATGTGGTTGAGTCTTTCAAGATGGTAATTATAGGATCTAGTTACTTTTTCTTGCATTTTTACATGTTCAAGTTTATTGATCTGCCTAATGGCATTAGTTTTCATTAGCTTTTGATTTTTGAAAAGAAAAATAAAACAAAGCATTCGTAGTTGCATTGTTAGCCCTAGCTAGGCTCATTGTACACTTTTTTTCTATTATTTTCAAAAAGAAAAAGTGCAAAAAAAGTATTTTGTTTTTTAAAGTTATTAAGCAAATTTCAATTTTTTCAAAAAAAGGGAAATTTTTTTTTGAATAGAATTTGTTTTTGAAATTTTTTACATCATATTTTCTTTAAATTAAGTCAAAACACCATGAGTTGCATTTCCTATACGTTGAGTAATAAAAACCTTAAGAATAACACTATAAATTAAAACCTATTAGCAACTTTTTCTTTCTAGGGTATACATCAACTAACTTAGGCTAGGATCTTAGACTAGGAGATATTTAATTGTTCAAGATCATTTGAACTCATACTTAGAGGGTTAATCTTAGGAAAATCCAAGTTTGCAATAGATCAATCGGAAAGCTCCTCTAACACAAGAGTTAAGCATGGGGTCATGCAAGGAATTAGCTATAGAGCTACACCTCCAATAATTTGTTCAAGCATATATTAGGATTGTTGTTCATTTGAGGAAGCATATACCAGGATTGCTGTGCATTCAGGGGTTCATTGAGGACCACCTTGGGCCCCATGAGGTGCTAGTGTTGCTTGAATTTTGAGCTTAACTACCCTATCCATGCACACCAGCCATACATGTGAATCTTCCACTAGAATTTTGTTGTAAGATTGGTAGCCTTAGTATCCATACTTAAGGATTATTTCATGGGTCATGCTTGAAGGCTTCTTCCACTATAAATAGGGTAGGATTGGAAACCCTGGATAACTATGAGGGAGGGAGGTTTGTTGATTCAAACGCTTGCACCAAGAAACATTATCATGGGACCCTAGGTAATTTTTCTGTGATATTGACTGGTTTGTTCTCGACCCTAATAATCCCATATGCTCCATTGGAAGGTGTATCTTTTACTTTCTCGTGCTTGTGATACTTGGGGTTTTTAGCAGTGTGCTCTATGGTCTACTTGTGATCTAGTATGACCTTTAGGTGTGTGATTTATATCTTTACCTATGGAGTATCAACCTCCTCATAGGTCTAGAAGGTTACAAAACCTTACTCTTCTTTCAATATTGGAGCCTACTGCCACCTCAAAGGAGGATATTGAACACAAATGGTTCTTTTGAATGAACTAGTGTCAGTGATGTTCCAGGCGAGCCAAAAATTAGATACAATCAGACAGATATTTCATCAGTAGACATCAGATATTTGCAGGCTGAAGAGTTTGCAAGAAACTATAATAGACCTCTTACTGACCTAAGAGACCCTGTGTTGGTACAAGTTCATCCTTTTGGTTCACGTGGAGTTGGTGTTCCTTTGAGTTCAGTTATGTCTAGTTCTGTAGAAGTTCTAGGAAACATGTCTACCCCCACTTCATCCATGATGGATAGTGGATTCTATCCTTCACTGGTGAGTGCTCCACAAAAAATTCACCCACTACACCTATGGTGTTGTTGAATTTTTCAACTCTGGTTTCTCCAAGTGCTCAAGTGGCTAGTCCTTGGGAACCTTTAAACACTGTTGGTATCTCTAGTGGGGCTGTTACTGGGATACCCAGTGCACCCTTTACCTCTTCTCCCTTTAAAAAAAAAATCAATGTGTTCCTAGTGGTTCCACTTCATTTGTTTAAGTATTTTCTTGGTATGGAGGACACATTCCTCCATGCGCACCTTTTGTAGCCCCCTCACCTACATATGTTGGTGTGTCATCTGGGAGCCACAATCCTTTTTCAGGGTTTATTTTTTAGACATCTATCCACATGTCGACTGCTCCATTTGGAAGCTCTCCCTTTTCACTTTTTAGTGGGGGAGTCTCAGATCATATGTCTCCAACTCTAGCTTCAGCTGGATCTAGCCGAACATAATATCACACACTACAACCTAGAAATCCTTTAGATTTTGGATGGAATCCATTTAAAACCTTGCTAATTAATTATATATGGTGGTTGAAGGAAACCAAAACCTCTCTTTTAGGGGCCCTGGCGTGGGAACTTCCTCGCCCCAGACTCCCCAATATCAAACTTGGTTAGGCAAATACTACCCTTTCTCACAACTTTAAACTTTCTAAACTTATCGAAACTCATGAATGACCCTGTGTGGCATGATTCGACTTAGACACCGATCCCTATCAAATTATCTTTGGGCATTCCTAAGTTTGAGGGGAAAACTAGAGAGGACCTTGGTGACCATGTCACGAAGTTCCATTTGTGGTGCTCCTCCAACTTGTTGAATGATGATTCAATTTGGTTGAGGCTATTTCAACAAAATATAACCAGTGTAGTAGCTGGATGGTACATTGAACTTCCATATTCCACCTACAATAGTTTTCTTGACTTAGCAACCATTTTCTTGAACCACTTCCAATTTCATGTCTGGTATGATGACGGTACATAACTTCTTCTGAATTCTTGAAAAAATATGGCCACTCACATATCTGACCATATTCAAGATTGGAGAAGAAGGAAGAGGGTCAGAAAAGAAAATATTCCTCACAAATTCCTTTTGGAATGGTTTCTTAAGTCTTTGTTGTTGTAAATTTGAAGGATGTTTCGACATCAGGAGTGGACTCAGAGGAGGAGGCCATACTCAAGGATTAGTAGATAGATTAGATATATGCTCAATTTGGTATTTTTTATGAAATAATTATTGAGGAGCCAAGGTTCAACACATACTTTTCTAAACAAAATCTTGGACCACATGCTGATGGCGTAGTTGGTTCAATATAAACATTGAATGCAGATTCACTAGACAAATAGATTCATGACTATCAATGAAACAATATGAAACAGAGGAAGCTAAGGCCATTTCTCCCTCATCGCAGAATACTATTGACGTATTTGTAACTTTGGAATGAATTCACTTGTATATTTCATTGTACCCCAATGGAGATGTTTGTTCCTTCGATCGGGAGAGTTATTAATATAATTAATTCATGTATAATCATTGAGGTTAACCCTCCATTGTAAGTCGAGGCAATAAACCCCACAATTGAGTCATATTAGGGTTATTAGATACTCCTAGATAATTTGGCCCTATAGAGTAATTATCAAGTGGAAATTAAGTATAAATAGAGAGTGAGACTCTCTATTTGGAACACACACTCACTCAATAATAGCGCATGAGTGAGAGAGGAGTAGCTCACACAAGTGAGAGAGAGAGAATAACTGTTGGACATCATCTTTGTAATTTTGGGTTTTACTTTTTCTATTCGTGCTCATTATATCTTTGAGGAAGTTACAGGGTTTTCTCCTTTATGGTTTCCTCGATGAAAAATCTGTGTGTCTCTTGTCTCTTGTGATAATTTCTATGCATGTCATTCTCTCAAATAATATATTAGATCATATTTATTAAACGATAAAAAATCTAACATGGAATTACAACTGACCTGAGAAGAAGACACTATGCAGCTGCAGAAGCTGGGGATTCTTAATTTTTGGGTTTCTCTACACATGTCATCAGCAAAAGGAGGCTAGGATAACTCTCCATTGAATGGTGGATCTTCGTGTCGAAGCATAATCTGATTCTATGCATTTTTCAGTTTTTGGCTTGTCATTGATGTGGGAAATTAGGTATCTTCACACAAGTGGAATTTTAGAGTGAGCCTAGCATAGGACTACTCTCCTCCTCAAAATCTAAATTTAGATACCAATATCAAAGTTTTTGGTTGGGTATAACTTCAGAAAATTAAGCCCTAATTTGACCCATAGACCAGAAAATCAACACTGCAAAAGATCAGCTCCAGATCCAGTTTGGGCATCTCAAATTGGTAAGATCTAAATATCTTGTATTTACATTTGATGTTCTCATCAAAGATGTCTCATCACACCAATATTGATGAAAATATTGAAGGAGCTGATAACTTCTGGCATGGAAGTATAGGATTTCACTTGTTCTTGAAGAAAATGAATTGGGCACCTACATAAGTGGAGAGGTTCCAGTTCCATAGGGAGATGAGTCTAAATCCTTACACAAGAAGAACTTGGTTAAGGAAAAGAGGATTATTGATGATTATATTAAGGATCACCTTATACCACATGTGTTTTCCCTAAATAAACCTAAAGAGATGTTTAGTTCATTGACCAAGCTATTTGAAGGGAAAAATATAAATCAGAAGATGACTTTGCAAAATCAGTTGAAGAATGTACTAAAGGTCCATAATGCAGAGACCATACAATCATACTTTACAAGGGTCTCTCAAATCAAATAATAAGTTGAATCTATGGAAGAATAAGTAGAGAATGGAGAAATTGTGATGACCATATTGAATGGTCTCCCTAGGTCATGGAACTCCTTCATTCAAGGGATTTGCGGTAGAAGAAAGTTAATAACATTCAGTAGGTTGTGGGAGGAATGCTCACAAGACAAATCTCGGATAGTAGCTCCAGAAGAAAAAAAGGGAAATGAAGATCAAGCTCTCACAACATACCCCAAGGAAATAAAAAGGATCACTATCATATCAAGAAATATAAGCATCCATGCTATAATAAAAAAGATATCCCTAGAATATCTAGCAAAGATATATCTAGTATCAGATGTTATACATGTGATGAAAAAGGACACTTCACCAAAGATTTTCCTAGAAATAAAGGTGGCTCTCACAATAACAAGGACAACAAAATAAGGCATTATGCTCAGACTACATAGGATGATGAACCTCCAAGGAAGAGAGTCAAAGAAGAAAGTGAAGATTCTTCCAGTAATGAAGAGTATGTTTTGATTTCTGGCCTCATGGGAACTATTACACACGGAAGCAATGATTGGCTCATAGATAGTGGAGCTTCCAAACATATGCTAGGATTCAAAGAATAATTTGTAAATATATCCGATCATGAATCACCCCACAAAGTGAAACTTGGGGATGACTACCAATATCCCATAAAAGGAAGTGGTGAAGCTTCCTATAAGCTAGACTTGAAAAATCTATGAAGATGAAGTATGTCTTGTTTGTACCAGGACTAAAGAAGAATCTTCTATCCATATCTAGATTGGATGCAAAAGGTATGAGGGTTGCATTTGTAGATGGCCAAGTCCTTATGTGGTCAAAGGAAAATACCATAGATGATGCAATAGTGATTGGAGAGAAAGAATAAGGCTTATATAAATTAAAGGGCCAACCAGAACAAGCTTTGGTCCATGACTCAGTAGAGCCGAGTGAACTTTGGAATAGAAGGTGTGCACATGTGCAATATAGGTCACTACCACTTGCAAGAAAATCTGTTGAAGGTCTTCCATAAATACAGTAAAAACATGATGGCGTTTGCAAAGGATGTGCAAAGGGAAAGAACACAAAGAAGACATTTCCAAGTAGCAGGAGAAAGGCAAAAAGAATATTGGAAATCATCCACTCCGATGTATGTGGTTCGATGCCATCCAGTTCATTGAGGGGGAATGTATAATATGTTTCTTTCATTGATGATTTTTCTAGGAAGACATGGATATATTTCTTGAAAAGCAAGGATGAAGTATTCAATAAGTTCAAGGAATTCAAAGCCTTGATTGAGAACCACACAAAGAAGAAAATCAAGACCTTTTGATTAGATAATGGTGGATAATTCACATCAGATGAATTCAAGGAATTATGTAGAGAGTCAGGGATTAAGAGGGAGTTGACCACTCCATAGAATCCACAATAGAATGGAGTTTCATAAAGGAAGAATAGAACAATTATGGAAGCAACAAAGGCAATGCTTCATGATCAGGATATTCCTATTGATATATGGGTAGAAGCTACTAGGATAGTTGTGTATGTACAAAATCATAATCCAAATAGACTACTTGAGAACAAGACACCAAAATACATCTTCTCTAGAGAGAAACCAAAATTCTACCATCTTCGAATATTTGGTTTCCTGGTGTACATACACATTTCGAAAGAAAAGAGAACGAAGTTAGATCCTTTAGGAAAGAATGGATTATTTATGGGATATAGTGAAAGCACAAAGGCTTACATAATATATTTCCTAGGATTCAAGAAGATTGACATCAGTAGGGACATGACATTTGACGAAGACTCATCTTACAACAAATCCAGAAAGAGACCTATTGAAGACCTTGAAGAAATAGAAGTACCCAGGATTCGAGATACAACAATGAATGAAGAAAATCTAGAAGAAGATAGAGAAATGGAATAACCTCAGGAATAGATCCACCTCGTGAGAATAATTATTAAAAAATCAAATGGGCATGGGGACATGAGGATATCCAAGGTGTGAAGAGATATGGCCCTCCAGAAGAACTCCATAGAGAAATGAAGAGAACTAGGTCCTACTCCAGTTATGTATCCCTACTATGTGACATCATTGATAAAGAACCTTCCAACCATGAAAAAGTGGTGGAAAAGAAAGAATGCAAGGATGCGATGACCAAGAAGTACCATTCAATCATGAATAATGATTTATGGGATGTGGTCCTAAGACCAAAAGGGAAATCTGTTGTGTTGGAATGAATAACTCCCGATTCATATTATTTATCCATAGAATGCCTTTATTTATACATTTACAGTGACTCTTGGGATCACATATTCGAGAGTCTCTTCATATTCCTAATATTTACAATAACGTATAATCCTGATGGATTATATTCCAACAATCCCCCCATTAATTCGAAGGGGTGTTAGTAAGTCTGAGCATGTTTCTGAATCTTTCAAAATTTTCTCGTCCAAGCGCTTTGGTGAAGATGTCTGCAACTTGATCATTTGTGGAACAGTGTCAAAGATGGACTATCTTGGCCTCTACATGATGTCGAATCAAATGATACTTTGTGTTGATGTGTTTGGTTCGATCGTGGAATCTAGGATTCTTATCAGCTTGATTGCAGAAGTATTGTCGATCAATAATGGAGTGGAGTTCTCTTGTTTTTCTTGCAAATCTTCAAATATCTTCTTGAGCCATACTATTTCTTTCGTTGCTTCAATTGTAGCCACATATTCTACTTCTGTTGTTGAATCTGTCGGAACTGATTGTTTGCGTGACCTCCATGAGACAGTTGCTGATCCAAGACTCATAGTGTATCCAGAAGTTGATACTCCTGTCTCCTTATCGCCATCAAAATCTGAATCTGAGTACCCAATAAGTTTGAAGTCATCCACCTTAGATTAGTTGAGTCCAACGTCTTGAGTCCCCTTCAAGTATCTTAGAACTCTTTTTGCAGCTGACCAGTTTCCTTGACAAGGTTTATGCATGAACCTTGAAAGTATGCCAACAACATAAGAAATATATGGTCTAGTTGTTGTAAGGTAGATAAGTCTTCCTACAAGTTGTCAATACTTGGTCACATCCTCAAATTCTTTTCCTTCGCTTGATGTGAGCTTCATTTTCTGTTCCATTGGAGTAGAGATAGGGTTGCATTCTTTCATGCAAAATTTGTCTAGTAGTTCTCAAACATATTTTTTCTGAGATAGGAATATGTACTTAGGATGTTGAGTGACTTCAATTCCTAAGTAATAGTGGAGATGTCCCATATCTGTCATTTCAAAGATCTTTTTCAAATCTTTCTTTATGGATGCTATATAGCTCTCATTGTTCCCTGTCATCAAAAGATCATCTACGTACACCACAAGATACACAACATATCTTCCAACTTTCTTTATAAACAGTGTTGCATCATCAAGATCAAAATGTTCGAAATTTAACTTCAAAAGATGCTTGGTTAATTTTTCATACCATGCGTGAGGCACTTGTTTTAGGCCATACAAGGATTTGACAAGCTTGCATACCTTTTGTTCTTTTCCTTTCACAACAAAGCCTTCTAGCTGAGACATGAAGACATTCTCTTTCAAGTCTCCATTCAAGAAAGTAGTCTTCACATCCATCTGATGAACTTTCCATCCATTCTGAGCAGCTAAAGAGAGTAAGGTACGGATGGTAGCCCATTTTGCTGTAGGAGAAAACGTTTCTTCATAGTCAATTCCTTCCTTCTATGCATAGCCTTTTGCTAAAAGCCTCGCTTTGTGCTTGTCAAGTGAGCCATCTGATCTATATTTGCTCTTGTACACCCACTTGCAGCCAATTGGTTTGGTTCCAACTGGAGGGTCAACCAGCTTCCAAGTTCCATTCTTCATGAGTGCATCATACTCATTCTACATAGCTTCTTTCCACTCAACTCGAGTAGAAGCTTATTCAAAGGAAGTTGGTTCAAAGTTAGCAGATAAATTAAATTCACAATCAAATGATACATCCATGTTATCACCTAAATTATCTGCTTCTCCTCCATCTTCATGTCTTTTTGAACTTCTCATTCCCGTCTTTCCAACTTCATCCGGATGGACACTTTCAAGTGTCTTTGTGGCCCATTTAGGAATCTTATGTCATGGTCCTGGTTGATCAGTTGGTGGTGCTTCATTTTCTTCAAGATTGAGTCTTCCAAGTCTCTCAATCACATCATCCAGTTGAATATCTTGCTTAGGTGAAGTAGAAGGAACTTCTTCATGCGGGGGAGTTGGTGCTTCATATGGAAATTCCAAAGGTTGATCTAGAATAGGAATCCCCCCTTCAAGGTTTGGAATTTCATATTCATTTTCAGAATATTTCTTTGGATGAGGATATTTTTCCAAACGATCAAGCTGTCTCTCAATGGACTGGTCATTTTTATTAGTCTCAAGAAAAATGACATCTCTGGAAATAACAAACTTCTTGTTTACCTCATCATACAGACGGTATGCCTTGGATTTTTCTTCGTACCCCAGGAAAATGCATTTTCTGCTTCAAGCACCAAGCTTGTTTCTTTGCTCCTTTGGAATCAAGGCATAATAGGTGGAACCAAAAACTCTGAGATTCCTGGCTGAAGGGAGATGGCCAAACCACATTTCATGTGGAGTCTTGTTATCAAGACCATTTGAGGGACTTTTGTTTCTCAAATAGGCTGCACATTTCACTGCATCACCCCAAAACATTAGTTTTACATTCTTAAAAAACATCATTGAGTGTACCATATTCATTATGGTTCTGTTCATTCTTTCTGCTACACCGTTTTGTTGAGGATTGTAGGGAACTGTAGTCTGATGTGCAATTCCATGTTGGAGAAGATAATCTTCAAATGCATTTGAAGTGTATTCTTTTCCATTGTCAGTACGAAGTGTACCAATTTTAGATTGTGCTTGTTTTTCTATCAATGCATGAAAGTCCTTGAATCTTTGAAATGCTTCTGATTTTGTCTTTAATGAGTAAATCCAACACATTCTTGAGTAGTCATGAACAAAGGTTATAAAATACTTATTCCCATTGGTAGAAGGAGTTGGAATTGGGCCACATAAATCAGAATGCACTAATTCTAATTTCCTACTTGCTCTGAAATTAGATTCATGGAATGGTAGCTTACTGTGTTTCCCTAATATACATGCATCACATTTTCTCTTCTCTTTGGGAATGGTGGGAAAACCAAATACACCATTCTTTCTCAACAAACGAAGACTGTTATAATTCAGATGACCAAATCTTGCATGCCACAATAAACTTGATGACAAATTACCTTCTCCATGCTGAGAGAGGTAGGCATAGTTATGAACCCTTGCAGATGAACCCTTTAGCTTCAGCAACTTCCCATCTTCGTATCCAGTCATGATGAGTTGGTTGTCAGAGGACTTTCTTATTTCTATGATTCCATCAAACATGTGGATGGAATGGCCTTGCTGTCGAATCTCCACCAAGGACAGCAGGCTTCTCTGCAACTCTAGAAGATAAAGAACATTCTTCAACAAGAAATCAGGGAATCCAGGCACCTTCAGCCGAATGGTGCCCATTCCCTTTGGTTTAAGACTTGAATTATTTGCAAAGTAAACTATGCCATTTTTTGTTTCATTAAGTTCTTCAAAACAATCTTTTCTAAAAGTCATGTGTGATGTTGCACCAGTATAAAGTAGCCAACAATCTATGTAAGATGAAAGTGAAGTCATTTCATTAATACCAAGATTACAATGTGCAACAATACAATGAGTAGAATCTGAAGATTTACTAGCATCTTGGTTCTTATTGTCATCTTTCTTCTAGTTATGTCTATCTTTGATGGAGTCCCACGAAGCCCAAAACTGATCTGCTGTGTGTCCAATCTTTCCACAACGCTTGCACTTCAAATCTGATCTTTTGCTGGAGTTGTTTCTACCTCCTCTACCTATGAAGTTTCTTCTTCCTCTGCCTCTCTTGCTACTTTCTCCTTTGGGATGATCATTGGATTGGTATTTGGTGTGGTTCTTTGATTTTTGAGCAAAGCAAAGTGATTCTATAGATTGCATCTTCTGTGATTGAATCTTGCAACTAAAACAATAGGAGAAAAAGAAGAAAGAGTAAAGGTGCAGGTCTAAGTCTCTGCTACTTTTTACAATACGGTCCTTGTAAAATTACAGCTGCACTAGATAGAAACAATGTCTTAATAAGCTCTATTTACTATGCAGGTATATGTCGCTGCCATAGTATTTACATCAAACTAAAACAATTTTGTAACAGTACATTTTATATGGTAAGTGCACAGACTTCACAATGACCATACACAATTATGCAGCACTTCAAACTTAAAAGAAGGTACACATCAAGAGCACCTAGCTTCACTTAAAGTCTTCAAAATTGGATTCTTCACAATAATCGAAAGCACCTAGCTTCACTTGGATTCTTCATAGAGAAAAATTGCAGTCACCTTGGAGGTCATAGCAGTACATGGAGGAGGTGGTCGAGCCTCAACTCTCAACTCCAACAATTAAGTCTTCAGCGCAGACAACACCAACAATGCAACAATCTTCTCAACTTCCATGGTCCTTGATTGTCTGCTACGCAACTTCAATTCGCAGAAGAGGAAACTCTTCATGCAGTAGTTCCAGACATATATTCCTCAATGTCACAACTCGAATACACCATACACAGCATTCACAGTAGTCATGGGCTCATACGTAACAGTCACAACATTCATGACTTATACACAGCATTCACAGTAGTCATGGGCTCATACGCAACAGTCACAACATTCATGACTTATACACAGCATTCACGGGCCTCTTTCACTCAACACAAATGAAAATGTTTGTAGAATTTACCACTCAAACTCCATGCAAAAAATTAGGGTAAAAATTAGGTTTTATGCAGTCTCCAACGGTCAGAGACAACACAACAAAAATATGCAACTTTTTACCTTAACTCAGGTGAAGAATGGTGTGAGTTTTCAGCACGTTCTCTTCAGCCTTTGCAAATCCTCAACACTTCAATTGATTGAACAACAACCATCGGGTTCACCTTTGCAGCACACAGCCAAAATGTTTCATCTCCTCATTACACAGGAACAGTCTGCTTCAGCCTTCAACTCTGCACAGATGTGGGAAGGGGTGGCTCATGGATTTTAAGAAGATTATTGATCGCAGCACAAAAACGTAGATGGAGGACGTCTCAGTACACGTGCAAAAGCAGAATGGGTGGACTCTCTCAAAAAATGTTGTGAATATTATTTTAGACTGTGGATTTACAGGGAGATGGAGTCTCAATACAATGAGGATACTCACAACAACAGAGTTGTAGCACACTGCCTAGAAATGAGATGGTGAAGATAGAACACAGCTATTTAAACAAATTTATGGTTAGGCAGGTCTGAGCAATAATTCAACAATTTTGGTAGAGTGCAATCAAAACTTTCATAGAATGAGGGAGTAATTAATAATGCAACAACTATCAAAATGCAAGATCCAAATGATCTCTCATACCTCAAATTAAAACTGTTGCAGAATAACACATGTATTGAAGGCACGCAGGAGAGACTAGTGGTGGCAAACTGACGACTTGTAGGGAGCCTGAAACAAATTTGGAAGAGGGTAGAACGAAGGTCTGACAGACAGAATGCCAGGATTGAAACACAGGAAGGAGTTATGGCAGGTGGCTCTGATACCATTGTTGGAATGAATAACTCCTGATTCATATTATTTCTCCATAGAATGCCTTTATTTATACATTTACAGTGACTCTTGGGATCACATATCCGAGAGTCTCTTCATATTCCTAATATTTACAATAACATATAATCCTGACGGATTATATTCCAACATGTTGTGACATGCAACTGGATTTACAAGATCAAGCATGTTGTAGATGGCATCATAGAGAAATATAAAGAGAGATTTGTGGCATGTAGCTTCTCCCAAAAGGAAGGGATAGATTATGAATAAAATTTTGCACCTATACCCAGATAAACTTCCATCATATCAATACTTGCTCTAGCTGCAGTGATGAAATGGAAGATACACTAGATGGATGTCAATACCACATTCTTGAATGGTGTAGTGGAAGAGGAAGTGTATGTGGAGAAACCACTCGTATTTGAGACACATGCTGAGGGAGGCTCATGTGTGCAAATTGAAGAAGGCCCTATATAGTTTGAAACAAACAATTAAGACATGCTACGATAAAATTGGAAGATTCCTAAATATTTTGGGACTTACCAAGAGTAAAGAGGATTCTAATCTTTACTACAAGGTTAAGGAAGGGAACCCATTGACAGTCCTACTGTATGTAGATGAACTATTTTTTACAAGTGAGGATGGGTTGATTGCTGAAATGAAGAGGAAGATTGTTGTCGAGTTTGAGATGAAGAAATTGGGTATGAGGAACTACTTTCTAGGCATGGAGATGTGGTAGAGTGCAGATGGAATCTCCCTTTGAAAAGGGAAGTATGCAGTGGAAATCCTAAAAAGGTTCAGGATGATGGATTGCAAGGCCATGGCCACACCTATGGCATCGAACCTGAAGCTATTGAGTGATGCTTCATCAGAGTCGGTTGATGCCATGATGTATTGTCAAATGATTGGGTCCTTGATGTACCTAATGAATATGAGACCAGATATCTTCTTTACTATGAACACATTGATCCAATTCTTGACAGATTCGAGACATGTTCACATGATTGCTATAAAGCATATTCTAAGGTACTTGAAGGGTACAATTGATTATGGGCTCAAGTATGAGGTGAATCAGAAGATTAACCTAGAGAGTTATGTGGATTCAGATTTGGAAGGAAGTTCCATTGATAGGAAGTGCACTTCAGGGTGTTGCTTCAATATGGGATCAGGTGTGATCTCTTGCCTTAGCTGGAAGAAGTCCTGTGTGGCACTAAGCACAACTAAAGTAGAGTATGTTGTAGCTTGTTCGGCTAGTTGTGAGGCATTGTGGCTAAGGAAGCTACTGCCTGATATTTGTTTGATCTCCAGTTGGATGCTACTTGTATATATTGCAACAACCGGAGTTGTGTGAATTTGTTAGAGAACCCGGTGTTCCATGAAAAGTCAAATCATATCGAGATCAAGTATCACTATATCAAGGATATGGTGCAGAGAGGAGAAATGAAGCTCCAGTATGTTGTGACGAATGAGCAAATAGTCGATGTATTGACAAAGCCATTACCCAGAGTGAAGTTTGAGTACTTCAGAGAGAAGCTTGGTTTTCTTTAGATCAAGGTTCCCTCCAAAGGGAAATGATGAGTCTAGAAGACGTAGATACACATGAGCCTTTCCGACATGGTGGCAGGCTAGGCCTCCCATGGTCGAATGTGAGTGTGGATCCTTTCCTTGGATGTTAGTAGGTGTGTCCTACCATGCCAGTGGATGTAATTTTAGATTCTTTCCCTGAATTCCGATGGAGGTAAGTGCAGATCATTTACACAAATGGTAGTAGTTATTTCCTACCATGCTGGTGGATGTATACGCAGAGCCTTTCCCCATATGGTAGTAGGTATGTCCTACCATGCTAGTGGATGTAAGTGCAGAGCCTTTCCCTAGATTGTAGTAGGTGTGTCTTACCATGCCAGTGGATGTAAGTGTAGATGCTTTCCCCGAATGGTAGCAGGTGTGTCCTACCATGCCGGTGGATGTAAGTGGAGAGTGCTTCCCTAGATGATAGTAGGTGTTTCCTACCATGCCAATGGATGTAAGTGTTGTCAACCTTTCCCAGATGGTAGTAGGTGTGTCCTACCATGTCGGTGGAAGTAAGTTCTCGAACCGTTTTCCAGGATGGTAGTAGGATTTTCCTACCATTCTGGCGAAAGTGAGTGTTTTGTTATGTGTATCTAGGTTGTTCTCTATGTGATGATGAGATGATATGAATACAATGAGGTAATATTAAGGTATATAGGTATTGCAAGCCATGTAATCAGTCCTGGGATGCTCCTTTAGGTTTTGCAAGGGCATATAATCAGTCCTGGGAGATTTTATAGGTTTTGCAAGAGGCATATAATAATTCTTGGGATGTACCTACTTGATGTCTTTCTCACAGAGATGATGAATACCTACATGGATGCTAGACCTACAACCAACATGAAAAATGGATGGCTATGTATAAATTCCTATGACAATTAGATTTGAGAGATATCACCATTTGCTTGAGATAGAAGCAGTAGTGATGATGATGATCCATCTTTGATGATGATCCAGTGACGAGGACTTGTGCTGATGAACTATGTCAAGAGAATAAATTCCTAATTAACAGGGAGTGTTGATGTATTAGTAGCTTTAGAATGTATTCACTTGTATATTTCTTATTGTATTTCATTGTACCCCGATGAAGATGTTTGTTCCTCTGATTGGGAGAGTCATTAATATAATTAAGTCATGTAAATTCATTGAGGTTAATCCTCCATTGTAAGTTGGGGCAATAGACCCCACAGTTCAGTCATATTAGGGTTATTAGACTCTCCTAGAAAATCCAGTCATGTAGATTAATTGTCAAGTGGAAATTAAGTATAAATGGAAAGTGAGACTCTCTATTTGGAACACACACTCACTCAACAATAGTGCATGAGTGAGAGAGGAGTATCTCGCACAAATCAGAGAGAGAAAAACTGTCAGAGATCATTTTTGTACTTTTGGGTTTTACTTTTGCTATTGATGCTCATTCTATCTCAGAGGAAGTTGTGGGGTTTTCTCCTTTACGGTTTCCTCGAGGAAACATATTGGTGTCTCTTATCTTGTGTGATTATTGCTTTGTATGTTATTCTCTCAGATAAGATCCTAGATCATATTGATTAAATGATAAAAAAATATAACAAATACAAATGCTTTTGCACAATATACCCAAAAGAGCACTCAACATCCTAACGGGAAAAAGAACAAGGGTAACAAGGGTGAGGGGAATCATAATAAGTAGAAACCTGCCAATAATGTTGAGGGGGGTAAGAAATATTAAAACAAGGTAAAGTTTCCTTTCAAGTTGTGGGAGGAAAACCACCTGGCCTATCAATACCCCTTGATGGATCAAGCATAGAAGTTGTTGAAATAACAAGAACCTATTTTCTTGAAGGATTTGTTCCCTTAAGGATAGAATGCAACTTCTAGTGATCCAAAGAACGTTGGGGGCACAAAAAATTCTCCTACCTCTGATAAATCATATATAAATATGATATGATGCAATACTTTACTACAAACTAGAGCTAAGAATTATGAAACGGAGGCTCTGCTAAAAGATAAAAAAACTGTCGAAACTTTATCCCCACTTTTGATTGAAAAAACGATTGATATGTGTTCAAAATACCAAAAGGTGTTTTCAAAAATAATTTTCACAACCCTAACATGAGGGCTTCTTCTAACTACTCATTAGTGGAAGACTTGGCCCAAACACCCTGTGCAATGTCATCCTTAGAAGTGATCCATAGTTTTTCTTCGCAGTGAGATACACTTTTGGCGGCCATAAGGAGTAAGGAATCTACGAGCCTAATGGATAAGTCTAATATTTCTGATGTAAAACCACACCTACCTTACCATGTGTCCTTTTTTATTGATGTAGTCCATGGTGGAATACCATTGGATGAAAAATAATAGGCGAAGGTGCATCCATAAGTGTGATGTCTATTTCATGTTGGAAGGATTTGGGATCCCCTGAGTTGGTCCCATCCAACACTTTGTTGAGTGCTTTCGACAAAATATCTTTTTGTCGACATGGTTTCCTACCATATTTTGAAATAAAACTGGTAGGGAAAGCAGTATCTATAGAAATGGAAGTTGTATATGCTCAATTGGACTGTAATTTACTTTTGGGGAGAGGTTGGACCTATGAGATGTGCACTATTCCATCGTCCATTTTTTGGTTCCTTGTGTTTCCACACGAAAGCAAGTTGGTGACTGTTGACCAAATGACATATACTATAAAAGGTCATATAGAGACTTTAGATTCTAATGTACCATCAATTGATCAGTTGCACCCAGCGAATGAAATTTTGGGAGTTAGGATGTATACATAGTTGGTGGGAACTTTTGAAATGCATTCTCGTATAAATTACTTAGGTTCGACGAGTGTAGGGTGGAACGTCTACACAATTGTAGATAGAACAAAACCTTGGGTTCTCCCTTCAATAGAACAACCTCAAGTTCCCTTATTAGAAACAAAGGTAGCTTATCAAGATATATTCGATCATACTGTTTTTTCCATCACAATTCCTTCTATATTAGAGGAGTGAGATGAATCTTACATGCCTGCATGGGAAGAGAACTATACATATCCATATGACTACTTGCATATGGTTTTTCCTTATGACGAAGCCATGATAGGACCCAAAAATATTAGTGAATAATTACATCACAAGTCCTATTTCCTTCTATACCTAAGCAAAATAGAAATTTATGAGTTCCATGTGAGACTATCTGAAGGTATTGATCAACATGTGAATCCTTTGTTGAAGGAGGGAGTTATTTTTGAGGGAATATTGAAAACATTTCCACCACCATACCGATCAATATCTCTACAAAACTAGATGTCATGGAAAATGTGCATATCAGAGAAAACTCTACTCCGGAAGAGATTGCCACTTACGTTTTCTTTCTGGCCTTACAAGGAGATTCTAGGAATAAACCCATCAATTGTGGAGCATGTAATCATAACTTACCCTAACATTAAACCCATTTGAAAAAATATTAGGCCTATTAATCTGTGGAAAGAGACAACCATTAAGGTTGAAGTGGAAATTTTTTTGAAAGCCAATTTCATTTACCCTATCTCTCTTACGGAATGGGTATCTAATCTTGTTTCGGTCAATAGGAACCAAGGGACCATACACATCTATACTAATTTCTGGGACTTAAACAAGGCATTTCAAAAGGAAAATTACCCCACTCCATTCATTGATCATATTATTGATGCATATGCGGGTAGTAAGGTTTTTTCGTTTATGGATAGTTTTTCACGATATAACCAGATCTAGATCAAACCTGAAAACTAGCACAAAACTTCCTTCATCTTCCCTTGGGGTACATTTGCGTACAAAAAGATTCCTTTTGGCTTGAATAACATCAAGGAAACATTTCAACGTACAATGAAATTTTCTTTCCATGACATTAAGCACATTATTGAATTGTATCTAGATGATATTCTAACCCATTCTCCCAAGAGGAAGGATCACCCATACCATCTTTGGTTTATTTTTGAAAGATCCATACATTACAATATTTGCTTAAATCCCCATAAGTGTGTATTCTGCATTGATTCAGGGCAACTTTTAGGTTTCATAGTTTCCAACAGAGGCATAAGGGTCGATCTGGTGAAAGTAGAGGCGATTGTTAATATTCCTCCTCGAACTATCAGACAACTACAAAGTCTACAAGGAAAGTTAAACTTTATCTGATGTTTAATTGTGAACTGTGCCAAGATCACTAAGCGCTTCATGTGCTTCCTTAAGAAAGACACTGCATTTATATGGGACGAAGCCACACAACAATCCTTTGAGGCATTGAAGAAAAAATGGTTATCTGCTCCTCTTTTGTGCCTGCCAGATTACACAAAGGACTTCATATTGTATTTGGATGTATCCGAGTCTACTATAGGTATAGTGCTAGTTCAAGAATATGAAGAGTCCAAAGAACATGTTATCTACTATCTCGGTTGTGCTTTCACTGGACCTGAACTGAGATATTCACATTACAAGAAACTTGCTTTGGTGATTGTCTATGTCGTCCATAAGTTGATACACTACATTCTACTTGTTAATGTATTGTAAATTAAGAAGATATTCTATTTTAATTTTGTTGTATTCTCCTTCAGATATGTTATTCCTTCATTCGGAGATATCCTTGATGTAATTGGTCATGTAAAAGTCATGAGGAAAAACCTTCATTGTAATCCGAGGCAATAGTACCCACAAAAGTAATATATAAAATGTGTTTTGAGTCTGCCAAGGTAGGTCGGACCTAATTAGGGAGCTTAACCGACTTAGTTAGTTAGTTGAGGCACTCACCTAATGAATATAAATAAAAGAGGTGCCTCTCTCATTCTTACACTTAAGTATTATTGTGAAGAGAGAGAGAGAGAGAGAAAGAGTCTATTGTGGAAGATGAGCAACTATTCTTGTTTTTTTGGTTTTACACTATACTTGATTGAATTCTATACTGAGGAATTTTTGTGAGGTTTTATTCCTTGTTGTTTCCCCAAGGAAAATCTTTGTGTTCTCTTGTGTTGTTGAACTTGTCTTTCTTTCAATGATATTTTGATTAGGGTTATGATGTTGTGATGCTAATTATCTTTAGATATTGTATAACCATTAAAAATATAGAATGGTATCAAATCCACCCTAAAATAATTCTTTGTGCAGCTCAAACACTTCTACAACTACAGCTACTGAAGATTAGGGTTTCATGCTTGAAAACTCTAGAAGACAAAAACTAGTCATTTTGGGACTTTCATTATAACTCACGATTGGATAAGGACCAAGACATAAAACTTTGACAGGACAAAGGTAAAATATTTATGTACCATTTGTAAAATTTTCCACCTCATATTGCTATAAAATAGGAGATATGATTCCTCCAAATCAGGGTGCCTGCCTCTCCCAGAATTCATCCTTAAATAGGTGACCTAGGGAGAATGGAAATATCTCGGGCTAGGAAGGTCCAAATGAAATTTCACAAGATTTTATAGATAGGGAACAGACTTTAGTTTTTGTGGTAAAATTTTCATACCCCGAAGGTAAACCAATGACACATGTTATTCCGGACAAGTTTTCTATGCTCAATAATCCTTAAATAAGTCACATTGGGAAAATTTGCATAAGTGCCACCTTGTGAATCCAATTCTTCTGTAACCCATGGGATTGGAAATAAAATATACTAAGATACCTCTAGACTATGTTTCTGATATTGAGGAGAAGCAAATTCAAATATATAGCAGAAACAAAACCAATCAATTCTACAGAAGAAGTAAGAGAAAAAGCAGGGTTTCCTGTTTCAGACACTTCCCTCAACCAATCAGTTGAAGGAGGAGGAACATAAAAATATCCCTAGGAGGGCACAAATTTCTATGTAATAAGTTTCTCATTTTTTGGACTTTCAATTTTTGACGTAACACTATTACCGAAGAAAACTAGGGCATCATATATGTTATGTCCACTATTTTGGGAAAATAAGTATGATGTTCAACTCACCTTGAGGAGGTGCATATTTCTATCCAATTAAATCTGAAGGATAACCAATTTGAAAAAATTAGGGTTTCTTTGTCAAACCTTAGGTCAACCAAAAGAATTCTTCCAGAAGAGCTTTCATGTAAGCATCAAGTTGAAGCAATATTACTAGTTATTTCTATCCTCTCTATTTCCATTTCAGGTTCTCATTTTTATGACAAACAATACCAAGCTTGAAAGAGTCGATAACTCCTAAACATGGAATTATATAGTGCTTCTCATACTTGAAGAAGCATGACATGGAGAACTATGTCAAAGAAGAAGTTGTAGATCCAGATGGAGATGATGTCGAAGCAAAAGAATGACCTAGTCAAAACAAAGATGACTATTGTCATCTCCATTGGATCTCAAATGTATCATCCTTGAATAATCCCAAGGATATTCTTGATGCAATGAACAACATGTACGAAGATGAACTTGAGAACTCAACTTAAGTATGTGAAGGTACAATGTCAGAAAAAATTCAATGTTACTTGACGAGAAGATCTCATCTCAAGGAGCAATTTGAAGCCGTTGAAGAGAATGTCAAAGATGTAGAAGCATAAATTACATTTTTGAATGATCTTCCAAGTTTAGTCAAGATATTTTTTCTAGTAGGAAGATCACATATGGAGGAATGCACATAACAAGAAGATTGATTGATGGAAAAAGAAGAAGAGACAACCATCAATCCCTAACAACTCATTCCAAGAAGAGAAAAAAAATAAGGAATACCACTACTGCAAAGAATAGAAGGACATCTCACAACTCAATAGTTCAGTTGTGGTGAGAAAGGACACTTTGCGAAAGAATTTCCCAAGAAGGGAGAATGAAAGGATGATATGATCTATAATTACTAGTCTATCATACAAAATGATGTTTGGATATGAGTTCAAGACATGAAGGTAATTTTTATGAATCCTTCCACGTAGATATACAAGATCAAAGTATCAAAATATATGAACCAAGGTTCGTGGTTTCTAGCAAAAAGAGAGAGTCAATTATGTCAAGACACTACTCTAGGGGCTAGACACACCTCTTCAGTAATAGATATTACATTATATAGTTGGTGTAAACAAAGAAGAAGAACAGATTGAGCAAGCTATATGGTTTAAGACTCTCTACAAAGAACCACCTTTGCATAGAAGGCGTTGTACAAGATAAGTAGGCACCTGTGGGATATCTCATACAATTACATAAGGAACTTGAGGATTAGCTAGAATGATGGAGATCCAAACCTTTACTACAAGTTTGAAGATAGAATCCTATAAAGGACAAGAAACTCATAAATGGGTGCAAGAGAAAACTTGCAACAAAGTTCGAGATGAAGGATATTGACATCTAGTGACCTCGATAGCTGACATAGATGGATACAAAGAATACTAGTAGTATAGAAGGATAGATGTCACTCCAGTGTCCTAATACAGTTGCATAAGAATGATGGCGGTCCACCTTAGAGGTAGTGACTATGGTAGATCTCAAATCTTGAGAATCTTGACATGATTAGAGGTATGATTAAATCCAGAGGACATTTTACTTATCCAAGTAAAATATGTTGAGAAAATGATGTGGTACATAAAGGGTATCATAGAGATATGAAGACTTTAGTTAATTCCTCAAGTAATGAGGAATATGATCTAGAATAATTATATCAATGAAGATAAAGATTATAATCTTATAAATTTCATCATTGGATAAGAAGGGATGCATTGGTAGGACACATAGACATAGTTCTATGTGATCTGTGGTGTAAGAAGACTTGCTCAGTATTTTCGATCATGCGAAAGATAGTAAAAAGACCACAGAATCAGACGATGAAGTTGAACACATTGTAAGAGACTCCAATAATTCAAGAAGATATAGATAAAGATGGGTTCTACCAAACAAACAAAGATAATTATTTGAATTATGATTTCCTATATATCTATCTATTTTTTTCTAGATTTAGGAAATGTATTATTCATATTAGAATATCTGTAGTATATAGATGATCGTTGTATTAATGGAAATAGTTGCATGATTATATGAAATATATCTTTATGCATGAGAATTTGTCATCATGACTATGTTACAAAATGTTTCTAATCATACACATGTATTTGACTTATAGGAAGCATTGTATGCAATCACCAACAAGAGAATAAATGATGAAGTTGTGAATGTACGATACAGTTACAAATAAGAATGATGCAGTTATAAATACACAAAAGAAGAATGATGCAAGTTGTGAATGTACGATATAGTCATGGATGTACAAGAGAATAATGATGCAGTTACAGATGCATAAAAGAAGAACAATGCAAGTTTTGAATGTACAATGTAGTTGCGGGTGTAAAAAAAGATAATGTTAAAGAACAAGTTGAAGAAGGGAGCTGTAAAGATCAAGTATGTTCCTACAAAGGAACAAGTAGTAGATATGTTGAATAATCATCTATCTTGAGTAAAGTTTGAATACTTTCAAGACAAGCTTAGTGTAGTCTGAAAGGACCTCTCTCAAAAGTGGGAGTGACAGTAGATGATGGATGCAATGGTGAGTAGCTCAGTCTTGAGGAGAGTAAGTCTAGATAAGCTTGTTTTCCCGAAAAGGGTTAGTAAGTCAGAAGAGGCCTATTGATCCTAGGGGTATTAGTTTGTCTAGCTAGGCTTGGTTGGCCCAACAAGATTAGTAAGCCAGATAAGGCTTGTTTGGTCCCAAGGGAGATCC
Organism: Pseudotsuga menziesii; assembly: GCA_001517045.1. Lineage (NCBI taxonomy): Eukaryota > Viridiplantae > Streptophyta > Pinopsida > Pinales > Pinaceae > Pseudotsuga > Pseudotsuga menziesii. The sequence continues at coordinate 133,576 of LPNX010021634.1, forward strand.
ATCTATCTAACTAGGCTTGTTTGGCTTGAAAGAGTTAGTAAGTTGGACAAAATTCCTGGATGGATCTACCAGAGAACTCACCGTGATGCTGCTTTGAGATGTTTAAGGGAAAAATGTATCTTTAGTATTTCTATATTGTTGATAGTTGAGATTAATTCTTCAATATTGTTATATTGATGATTGTTGATATGTTTTCCTTAGTATTGTTATACTAATTATTGTTGAGATGTTTTTCTTTAGTATTTCTATATTGATGTTTCTTTATATTGTTTCAGTTAATGATTGTTTAGATTGTTGATGATTGTTTAAATTTCTTCATCTATATTCTGCATCATTCAATACTACTACGAATCTTCATAAACTTCATTAAATTTACTTCATCATAACATTAATGTATTTATTTTCATTTGCACCATCAAATATGTTGACCCATTCTTCATGGAATTTCACATCACCATCATTACTCTCCTCTTAGTTTTCAATAGCACCATCGTATATATCATCTCAGCATGCATCATTTATGTGAATTCTTTATTTTTCATGTGTAACATCTACATGCTTGCAACTTTCAACATTTTCTACATCATGAATAATTATTTCCACTTGAACATAAACATTTTCTTTAATTTATACAATACCTAAGGGATCGATACCTTACCTATTTGTACATGTACAATAACCAAGCTAATATTTCCAAACTAATTAATTTCCTTTGTGGGCATGTTCTTTAAGAGATATTTTTTCTCAATTTATTTATGCATCTCCTCTTCCTTAAGGTATATATCATAGATTAGGGATTCTAGTGCTCCCCCTTGCAATCCTTCATCTTCTAGATCTATAGAACTAGAAAAACTAGACAACATATTTAACATGATCCTACACTTCTAGTTTAAATCCCTTAAACTTTGACATACATCTCATGAGTTGTTGCTCGGTTCCATCTTTATCTTTTGGCTTACTAGCCATGGCTAAATCTAAGAGTTCATATGGACAATGTGGAATATTTTCATTATCAAATTAAACCTCAACCTCTTTGAGGTCTTTATTATCCAAAAAAATCATTTCACTTACCTTTGTAAAGAATCTCCTTATCTCAAACAGTTGGTGGAATACAGACTTCACTTCATCTTCTGTGAGTGTAATTTTTTCCTTTTCATAACAATGCTTATAAACACTTTATAATATACTTTGTTCTCAAATTTGATATTCATTTATTGGGTTTCTTCTACTTCTACAAATGTAATATTGTTGAGAAATATTCTCAATCCTTCATAGTAATCTCTTTTATTTCCATAAACACTTTTTTTATTTACACTTTTTTTAACCCATCTATTTTGACCTTTAGGTCTTCCTCTCCAATAGTTTCACTCCCAACTTGTACTTTACAAATTAAAAATGTACAAATATACTTTTATCGCAATCAGTATGGCATAAGAACCAACCAAAATGCAATGTTATTGTAGTCTATTTCTCATTAAATATAGTCAAATTTCTTCCTGGAAAATTATTTTTCATAGTTTTACAATTTCAATAATTACAATTATATTTCCTATACTAAATGATGTATTTTTAAACTACGTCGAAATCGCAATTTGAGCAACGAAAATTGCACTTTCAACAATTTTTCTTATGTTAGATTTCTACAAATAAGAGGCAATTTGGTTGTCACATATACTTATCCCTCACAACCAAGTATCATTTTGGCACTTAGCCTTTGGATATGCTACAAACAAAATACAACAAACATGCAAATATACAAACCCATCTTCTCAAATTTTCTTCACCTAATAACCTTTAGGATTACAATTTTAACAAAGTTCTAACAATTTTAAATTCAAATTTTTACTTACATCCAATAGAAATCATTTTCACCTTCAACTAGTCTTAGTGACTTCTCCCACTTAAATATAAATTAGGTGAGATCTCAAATTACCATTCAAACCACCACTTAGAATCCTCCTTTTTTTTAACCTCAACATATTTATAAGGAAACACTCAATAATTCACTTAAGATTATGAGCTCAATAGAACCCATAATTTAATAGGTTCAATCATTTACCAACGATTATTAAATACAAACAACAATCTTAAACAACAAAGATGAAATTAAAAGATATAATATTCTTAGTAGGCTTGATAATACAACGGTTCAACCATTGACCAACAACTATTTACTAGCAACAAAAATCATAAACAACATAGCTTAAATTAAAACAATACATATAATAGTGACACAACAACTCTTAATACTAACATCAACAAAAGAAGTCTTCATTCACTACATAAAGCATAATAAATTCTTGGAATTTCTTGATTCAACATGTCTTTTTAATTAAACAAAAAATAAACACAAAGGTTTCGTCAAAATTCCAATTCACGACACAAGTTGTTGTGGGAAATAATGCACAAGAGTTCTTCCCACTTTGAGATGGGGCTAGGCCTTGTAGGATACATCAAGGAATCAATTATTGGAAACCCTTTAGTGGATTGGATTACCCCAAGATATCCTACAATATATTGTTAGATGAAAAAAAGTACTACAAACAAATTTAAGCCAAATAGTAAAGGGGGAGAAGATGCAAACTCCAACAACCAAGGTGAGCCAAACCACTTGTATAATGCTCAATGGTCAAGATAATACGACACCTTAAAGAGGTGAGATCCAAATGGAGGAAAACGAATCTTTGTAAGGGAGTCCTATCTTGTCCGACAAAATTCTTCAAGTGTGGTTAATGAACCAATATCTATGATAAGAACACTTTTCCCTTTATGGAAGGAAGTAAGGGAGCTTTGGAGATGGTTGTAAAAGTAGGAAGAGGTGAGCTAATAGGAAGATCAATCACAGTTCTACCAGAATAACCTTTATCTTGAATATTCTTACAATTAGCATGCCATGTATTTATTTTATATTCCAAGAGGTGGACATGAAATGACAAGATCATAGTGTGAACCCATTGATCCATGATTTTTCCCTAAAGTACACCAAGAGGCCACTTAAGGAAACAAAATATGTGAGATTCCAAATTTGAATTCAAATGGGAAAGTGGATATTTCATGAGACATCAGTAGTGTCTGTGGTGGGTGAGATCCCACCATTTGTGACAGTCACATAGATCTGAAAGGAAATTTTGCACTACATCACTGGAATTGTTCTCGAGGTGTGCATTGTAGTGCAAGTAAACATAGTTTAACCCGTGTGCTTGTGGATTTTGACTATTTTGGGGAAACCTTGGACTCAATATGATTTTTGGATCTTGTGAAGATTTCTTTTTCTATGTGTGTGTTGTGTGTTTATGATACTTTACTGTGTGAATCATGAAATTCTCACAGTTGTGTAATTTTTTGGTGATAACAGATGCCCCCTGATGTATGAAGTTCAAAGGTATTGTAGAGTCAATAATTCAACATCATTTCTTGTGTTTTTTTATTTGTAGTTTCCTCAAAGTGTGTGGACAAGAGTGACCTTCCAAATGGGTAGATTTATCGATGTGTTGTTATTATACAAACAAGGTGGGAATCCCCATACTTGTGAAAATATGCTAGAATAGATACAAATTAAAGAGATAGATGGATCTCACATAAGCTACTATGGGAAAGGAGGAGGGTGACCTCAAACCATGCAAGAGAACATGAAGCTAGCATTATTGTAATTGGTGTTGAAGAAGAAAATTTGTTGTGAATCTAAAGAGGCCCACAAGGGTGGGGTTCTAGAATGAATGTGAATTCCTTGAGACCATACTATACCAAAGATGCTACAAATTATCATTTTAAAATGCTACATTAAAAAATGTATGACTCTTATGATGTGAATAAATGTTTTTCTATTGAAAATGTGGTAGACTACTAAGGTAAGAAGCACTAAGGACTCTACTTACTAATTATGAGGAAATCCATTGTGTTTATTGAAAGGGATCCAAAGTTACCACTGAAAATACCCTCTGTCTGTTGCAAGGAAAGAAATGTGACGAAGATCGAATCTTGGTCACTGGAAGAGAAGAGTTTTCGCATGATGAAATTGGGTCGCAAAAACATAGCTGGTTGTAGTTAATTTTAGGACACGAGATATTTTGACAATGTACTTTTTGGTCATTTCCACCATTAATGCATAATAACTACCATTGAACTGAAAAATGAAGTGACAGTTTGATTGGCACTTTCCTTATATTGATTTGAACAATTGCCCATGTGACAGAAATCGTTGCCACCTTTCCATTTATTCCCCAATTGTGTGAAGGAAATAATGATTGAATGAGTGAATGTATATCATATTTTCACCAAATTTTTATTCATTATATTTTCACTCAGCTGATTAAAATGAGATATTGTGTCTACAACTGTAAGATTCGAAGCAGTTTTTCATAGAGTATTGTCATCTATATATCCAATACAAGCATCATTGCAAAATCAAACATCAAGATACCTTCACCTATTCCCATTATGGAAGACATTGCCACATTTGTTCCACCATAATACATCTTTGCAAAAGAAGGTGAACAAGAACCATTCATCCATAGATTTAGGTTACAACCAGACCCACCTAGCACGTTGAAATGGAAATGGTCTGGTAGCCACAAAAAAGCAGCAACACCACCACCAAAATCTAAAGAAGCATGCTCAGTGACCATTCTCACGGACAATGTCCCACCTAGACCAGCTAATGCACCTAATATCATAATCAATAAAAACTTAAGGTACCCACTAGTAAAACTGATTGTACTGAAAGGAGTTCAGGTAATTCCACACATACTCCAAAATATGAAGAAGATGACCTTTGTTGACCATGACCTACAAAAATGTCTGGAGTTGGAAGTGGAGAAATACATTGTTTTTTTTCCACGAGACAAAGGATGGCCCTATCTACCTAGTTCTGATGGAATGGGAAAGAGGAATTGACAAAGTTGCTTTGCTTACATTGAAGAACATGTTGTATTTTGGTCGCACCATAGAGGTGAATGCATGTGTTAATAGTTTCTTTTTTCATTCGATGGCGGATGTCTATGGCTCGACATAAATATTTATGTGGGTGTCGAGCTTAGAGAAGCAATTACGGGGATTCCATTTGCATTCATCGACCTAGCACTAATTTTCGCTGGAAATTAACAAGACACTTTATTCATGAACAAGATAAAATAAAAGTATGACCTAACCAGAGAAATTGGAGGCTTTTACATTGCCTCTATCAATGACTACATTGTTTGGTTCGGAGCTAAATTTATATCTAGCAAGTTGCTACGAAAGATGTGACCAAACCAGTGCACTGCAGGGATTATTATTGCATCATAGTTATGTGCACTGGGGGTTCAACTCAAATGGTCACATTATCCACTCAATGAACTATTAGTATATGCAAAGGAGGCACAGGAAAAAGGTAGCGCATTTCATTATTCATGGATAATTATTTTGATTTTGTTTGTCGCATGGGTTGAAACACCAAACTACCAGTAGGTAGATGTTTATTTCCTATCCTGATGATCTTGATACCAGACTCTCTAGTTCAATAAACAATTTCTGCAAATGAAAAAAGACAATAATATAGAGTTATTCTTACAAGGAGAGGCCTTGCAACATTATGTAAGAAAGTAGGACAGAATTACTGAGGCAATCGATAAGAAGTTTAGAAACATTGTTGTATTTTCAATCGGGGCACATCTTATATTTTTTCAGCCTTGATAAGACCCACATCACAAATGGCTTGTGACACAGTATTAGTTTTCGGCTGTAGAAATTGATGTCATTATTAAATATTAGCGATAATAATGGATAGTTCATTTCACCTATGATAAACTATATGTAGAATGAGAGTCAACAAAGGATTATCCATCGACAAAGAAGGATGGAGGATAGGGAGAAGATCCACCACCAGAAGAAAACCTAGAAAATACCTAGAATTATTCAAGAATGACCCCAACAGACTCGACAATAGGGGAAAAGAGGAAGCATACAGAGAATTCTAAGAAGGATCATATGAATGGGAAAGGAGACGAATTGGATAGAACTAATGACCTTAAAAATTACTACTATACATTTCTGAAGGTGACAATTACAGAAGTAGCAAATCAAAGCCTCCAAAATATAGATGAGTAGAAAACAGAGCTAGCAAGCAATATCATATATTTACTACAAACGATCTGTAAGGTAGTAAAAGAAGTAAGAGTGGTGGTAAGCTAGAGACCACTTTTTCCTCATTTGTAGGACTTATATGGCTCATTTGAAGAGCATCCTAGTGACATGTCAACACCCATTCCACCAATAAAGACTCGAGTGTTGGGTGAAACAATCAACTAGGGGACAACATAGCTGAATTCCATGATCAAAGCGTTGGGTCATGTCACCATATATTTATCTACACTCCTGATGTACGAAGTGTATTCCATTCATAATTACAAAGTGGAATAAATAAAGGTTAGAGAGGGCGCATTAATTAGTTAGGTTAGAGCATCAAACAACATAGTTCGTAAGATGAAGAAAAAATTAAAAGAAACAAAGCAGAAAGATAATACCTAGGAGGAGAACAGGCACTTGCTCGACACATCTATAACAATCGCTTTCAACAATTTTACTAATGAAGGAATTACACATGATATGTTTGCAAAATCCAAATTATTTCTATGTGGATAAATTGAAGAGAACCTCCACAACAAAGGTTGAGGAGTTGGACTTACAAGTGAACCATGTACACTTCCAAAAATAATGGAAGAGAGAAGAAAAGAAGCAACTGAAGATACGAATAGAATAAAAGAGGTGAAGTCACTTTATGCCAATGCAGTCGAGAAAGATTCTCACATGTGGAAATATTTGATCAACAATGGAGAGTTAGATAATGTCATAAAATAGCTGCTCATTTCTGACACATAGGTGAACCAACTAAAGAATGAAATGAAGAATATTCCATTAGTAGAGAAAATGGCTAAGGTTGATGACATGAAGAGGCTATAGAAGTAGGTCGCAACACTGTGGGAACAATAGTAAAAGAGGACTCGAAGGGTCACAAAGTTACAAGTAGAGGTAGAGAAACTCATAGGTATCATTAAACATATACATGAAAAAGTGGGACAAGAAATATATTCAGCAAGACTTACAACTTAGGAACACATCGGTTTCAAACTTGTGTAAAATTTGAAGGAGACATAAGCATAAGTACGGGAATAGACTAAGCAGATAGTGAAAATATTTTTCATTATTTTCAAAGTCAGGTAATAACAATGGAGGTTTCAGAGTAATGTGGCTCAGGATTAACCACAGGTAAGTGTTAGGGGCCTGTTGGTCATAGTAAATGTTAAGCATAGTTCATCCATAATTTTATTTGGAAAGATAATGATTCTAGTCACAATAAGAATCGCAACAGAAGAAGAGTCAGCAACAAAACAAGAGTGTGCAGCGAAAAAGAAGATGTGACAAAATTAGGCATGAAAGAAATATTGACAATGAGAGGATTCACGATGGAACGAACCATGATAGAAGAATATTAGAGCAGTTGAAAATGAAAATTTGATTGATCAGGGGTAAGGAGTTAGTTAGAATAAATAATGATTTTGGTAATAAATCCTAATTGTATTTTTGGTCCAGTAGTGCCTATTGTCAGTTGTAAATGAATGTACAAAATTAGAAATGATATCCTATCTGCTAACAGAAAAGAGGTTGTTGATTAAGACAAGTAGAATCTTATAAAAGGGTGAACCCAAACCACTTGCAGGGTTGGTTGGTAGGTTGCTTGTTTTCCATCTAGGGGGGTTAAGTAATTATCTAGTTTGAGAAGGAAGAGATATTTTTTTAGCTAGAGAATCGATCCAAGATGTGTGCATATCAACAGTGGAGTGCAAGAGAGAAGAAGTACAGATCCCAAAAACCAGAGAGCATGAGAGGAGAGAAGTATGTATGAGTTTTAAAGAATATCTAGAGAAAAGTGTGCAACCTAAATGCAAAAAAAAATGTGCTAACATATTTATCATGCCAGATGAAGAGCGTCTTTGTGGTTTTTCTTGGATGAGTTTCCACATTAAATGTTTTCGCTGTGAGTTTTTTATTAATATGTTTTTACCAAATGCATGCATGCTGTGAATAAGTATATATGAATATGTCACACTGCATATGTTTATGAATAATCATATATATATGTGTATGAGTTTCACTGCTTATAGAATGAATTTGTGATAAGGATTTTATGTTTAATACTGCAATATGTGTCGACTGATAGATATACTATTATCTTGAATAAATACACAAGGAATAATTGCTAATATTTCATATGATTAGATAGATATCATTAGCATTCAATCCAAATTCACAATAGTAACATATGTGAAATCACTGAAATAAACACAATCACAATAAAGACACAGATTTATCCTAGGAAACCCTCAAGCAGAACAGAACTGAGCAAAACTTCCTCTATATAGATGTATAAGATAACACCCCAAAAATAGGTGATCTACCTCTTTGTTTGTATGTGTATCTGTCTCTATCTCATATGTGCTATATAGAAGTGAGCATGTGTGTTCAAATGAGGAACACAACTCCTCTATTTATACTCTTTCTGTCCCTTGAATTTTAACCTAACAAGTCGGCCCCACTAAAATTATTGGGATGACTTCATGTAGGAAGAATAAAAATAGTATTAGTGTTATAGTCATTAGGGTACTATTGACCCGACTTACAATGGAGGTTATACCTCATGACTCTATGATGACCAAATACAATAGTAACATCTTGACTAAGGAGTAATACATCTCCCTTGGGGTACATTAGTAAAATACATTTATAATATTCTTCAAAGTTACAATAGTTCAATACTCTCCCTTAACGAGAAGAGTATTCTATTGACAACAACATCATCAACTATAGGAGTAATGCAAGAGAAAATATTTAGCAATATCAAGGTAATACATCTATACATCATATGAATTTTTCAACAATCATTAGTAGCTAGAAAATTTACTGGAATATCTTCAATATCTTCATCATTGGAACATCATCTTCTACAGCACTGAGTCTTCATCTTCTGCAGCACTCGATAACATGATCCTTTACAGCAATAGTTCAATATTTATTTCCCTTGTAGAAGCACTTTGATCTTCTTAATCTTGTGTAGAATCCCTTCTATCTTCTTTATCCTTTGCACCAGAACTTCGATCTTATCGATCCTTTGCAACAACACTTCGATCTTCTCTATTCTTTGCAGCAACACTTCGATCTTCTTGATCCTTTGCAGCAACACTACCAGCAGTACACATGATATCATTGTGGGATTATAAATCCCTATAAATTTAGGACATAGCTCCAAGGATGATACAATCCTCATCATCCTACTACCCCTTAATGATAAGGTTCCATAGCATCAACAAGTCGGATCATTCGCAAATGAATGCAGGACCACATCATCTACAACTAAATGTAGATGTCGTCCACAAATAAATGCAAGACCTATCGTCTTCAACTAAATGTAGGACTCATCGTAGACCATCCTCAGCCTGTTAGAGATAGGGCCACTCCCAAGAGAGTGTTATTTTATATGGAATCTACAAGTGAATATAGGAACACTATCCATGCGAGAGTATCATCTACAACTGAATGCATATCTCATCTGCAAATGAATGTAAGAATTTTCATCCACAACTGAGTGCAGGACTCATCATAGACCATCCTCAACTTGTTAAATATAGTACTACTTCCAAGTGAGTGTTATTTTCTATGTCATCTACAAGTGAATGTAGGAATACTCTCCATGTGAGAGTATTGTCTGCAACTAAATGAAAATCACATCCACAAATGAATGGAGCACCTGTCATCTGCAACTAAGTGGATGACTCATCGTACACCATCCCCATATTGTTAAAGATAGTACCACTCTCAATTGAGTGTTATTTTCTATGGAATATAAAAGTGAATGTAGGAACACTCTCCATGCAAGAGATTATCTGCAGGACCATCCTCACCTAGTAAGGGCTAGGACCACTCTCATTAAGAGAGTGTTATTTTCTACAATACCATCCTCAAAAGAGGATATTATTGTACACAACTGAATGTTAGATCTCATCAGCATTTGTAGCTGCAATTGGCCTCTTTTGTACTAGAGAGTCACTTCCATCCCATCATCAATGATAGTCGCATAATTGTCCCCACTTTCTAGGGAGGTATTTATCATCAACCTGCTCCCCCTTTTCATGGAGGTGTCGTATCATCATCTTTCGTTCTCAGAAGGAAGCTCTATAACATTAACATCATTGTTCCTCCTTAAGAGGAAACTATTTTTAAACTACACCGAGCTTGTCACAGAAGCATTCAAAATTTACTTGAGATAGAGGCTTATTCAACACATTAACAACTTTCTCATCAGTACTCACATACTAGAGTTTTATAGCTGCCTTTTGTACCATAATCCTTACATAAAAATATTGGATTTCTATATGCTTTGATTTATCATGGAACACAATATTATCTGCCATTTTTATACAACTCTAATTGTCATATAGAATCACTGTGGTATTCAACTCCATGTCAAATAGACCTGACATCAGATTTCGAATTCATATGGATTCATAACTAACGGAGTAAGGTGTTATCTAATATACTTTTATTCATTTGTGCTAAGAGAAATAATGGATTTTTTCTTGCTAAACCATGAGATCATGGTAGATCCTAGGCAATAACATCCACCTGAGGTGCTCTTTCTGTCTGCAGCACTTCCTGCCCAATATGATATTGTGTATCCATATAATTTGTAGTCATTATATATATCATAGTATATTACAAAGTCTATCATACCTTTTAGGTACCTCATCACATGTATTGCAACTATCAGGTGAAAAATTCTAGGTTTAACTAGATACTGACTTAGGGTGTTCATAGCAAAACATATATTAGTCCTTGTATTAATTAGATACATTAATGACCCAATAATATTTCTATGCTGAGTCACGTCCACTAACTCTAATATTTCATCAAATAACAACTTCAGGTTGGTATCGATGGGTGTGGCCATGGGTTTACAATCCAACATATTAAATCTCTTTAAAATTTCCCAGGCATACTTTCCCTGGTTTAGAAAGATTCCTTCTGGGATCTACCACACTTCCATCTCGAGAAAATAGTGCATGAATCCAATATATTTCATCTCAAATTCTCTAGCTAGCTTCTTCTTGCTTTTTGCAATCTGTTTCTCATTTCCTACGAGAAATAAATCATCCATATATAGTAATAATATGACAGGTTCATCATCCATAACCTTAAGTTAAAGGTTAGGATAAAATTTAGTTTTGGTAAAACCCAATCTTGTCAAGAAGATATATATTCTTTAATACCAACCTCTAGGATCTTGCTTCAATCCATACTGGTCCTTCTTAAACTTACATACATGATTCACTCTGTCTTCGACTTCAAATCCTTGTGGATGTTTGATGTATACTTCTTCCTTAATCACACCATTCAGAAGGTTTTCTTTACATCCATTTGGTGTAGATTCCATTTCATCATGGAAAAAATTTCCATGATGGTTTTTATGGTAGTGTATCTTGCTACTAGCACAAATGTATCTTCATAATAAATTCCCTCTTTCTGAGAGAATCCTATAGCCACAAATCTTTCTTTGTATTTTTGGATACTTTCATCAGCAACATGTTTTATCTTGTAGATCCACTAGGAATATACCGCACTCTTGCTTTCTGGTTTGGGTACTATATCCCAAACATAATTCTTCATTATTGATTAGTATTCTTCCATCATTGCTTCTATACATTCATTCTTCTATACAAATTCCTCGTAACTGGTAGGTTCTTGATCTACAATATCACACATCAAATATAATAGTTGGAGAATAGATTTGATCACTTGTTTGTTCTTGTGGAGCCTTCTAGAACTCCATACTTCTCTTATTCTTGTATGATTTCTCTTACCCAAGCAGGTTTTCTCTTTTGATTTATATCCATAGTAGGGGGTTCCTGATGTTCTAGCACATCATGATCTTCTGATGCTACTATTTTAGGAGAGGTTTATTCTTCTACCTTTCTAGGAGGTACAACCTCTTCATGTACTTCTTCAAGTTGAAACCTTTTTCATTTCTTAAGAGTTGTTTCTTGTCAAATGTTACATCTCTGCTAATATCTATATAATGGAATCCTCAAAATGTATATCCTAAAGGATTTGGAGGCTTCACGGTATCAAAGAAATATTCCATTCTTTCCGGAAGGGTCCAACTTGGTTCTCCTTTATTTTGGAATGTGAACATATACTAGACAACCAAATATATTGATATGGCTCACTTCATGTTTCTTTCCTGTATACATTTCTTCGAGAGTCTTGAGTCTAAGAGCACTATGATATAATCTATTCTAGACATGCACAATTTTTCTTGTTGCTTCATCCCATAGATGCATGAGAAGGTCTTGATAATTAATCGTTCTCTTCACTTATTCCATAATGGTTCTATTCATTCTTCCCACAACAACATTATGTTGGGGATTGTAGGGAGTGGTTAGTTCCCTCTTGATTCCATCTTCTTTGCAGAAGGATTCAAATTATTTTGAATTATATTCTCCAACATTATCTGTTATGAGTTCTTGATTCCTCTTTATAAATGGTTCTCTATTAAGGCTTTGAATTCCTTGAATTTCCAAAACACTTCACTCTTTGTCTTCAAGAAGTATATCCACGTATTTCTTAAATATTCATCATTAAATGTAACATAATATTCATATCCACTTAAATATGTGGAGGGCATATGACAGCATACATCAAAATGAATTAATTCCAACATACCTTTAGTATTTTTTTCACTATTTGGAAATAAATTATTGATGTTCTTTCCTATTGCACATCCTTTGCATGTACCTTCATGATCTATCTTCAAATCTAGTAAACCTATTACCACCTTTCTCACATATGGTAATGTTTTGTAGTTTATGTCAGAAATCCTTCTATGCCATAGTTCACTTGAGCTAGTTATCTCATGGATAAAGGTTGTTTTTGGATGTCCCTTGAGTTTGTACAATCCTCCTTCTTCTTCAAAAATGACCACAACATCTTCAATTTCCTTTCCTTTGGTCCATATGAGTACGTGTCCATCTATAAAAGAAACTCTATATCATTTCATATATAATTTTTAGATGGAAAGTATGTTGTTTTTTAAACCTAGTACATATAGTACTTCCTTCATCTTTATGTAGGTTCCAGAGTAAATATTGTAGCTTGATTCACCAATTCCTTTTATGGGATATTCATATTCATCTCCTAATGATAATTTTTAAGTAGAGTTCTTCTCTTCAATTCTTGACAGATTTTGCTTCTTCCTTGGCATGTGCTTTGAAGCACCACTATAAATAATCCATGTATCTTCTCTGTGTATTACAGAACGAGAGAGTGCATAGAATAGTACATATTCTTTTACATATTCTTCTTTTTCTTGTCTCTTTCAAGGTATTCCTTCTTATTTTTCATCCTGATATTCAGCTATATGAGCATGATGTATTTTGTTGCTCTTCTTCTTCAATGGACACTCTCTGGAAATATGTTCTATATTATGACATTTATAACATTGATATTTAGTGTAGTATTTCTTCTCGCTATTTTATTTTTCCTTTTAAAACTTATTTGAAGGTCTATACTCCTTCTGACTATCCTTATTGAATTTTGATTGTATTTGTCTTCTAGTATGAGTGGCTAGATCTTGATCGTTTTTTTTAAGTAGAGCTTATTTGTTAGCTACTCTATATTCATCTTGGATGAAATATTCCCATACAATGTCAAACTTCATACTTTCTTTTCTAGCACACATAGTCTATATGAATGAATCCCAAGTTCTAGTGATACCATCGAGAGTAGTCATAGCTAGTTCATATTTATAAAGGGAGTCTCCAATGGCATCTAGTTGTTCCTTGAACTTGGAGACCCTTTTTAAGTAATCTTCAATGGATTATCCTTTCCTCATCTTGGTACACTTCAGTTGAGATCTCAAATTCATATTTTTGTTGATGTTCTTTCTTTCATACATTCTTGAAAGGGCATCATAAAGTTTATTTTGTGTCTCTTTATATGACACTTTAGGGATCAAGTGACCTTTGATAGAATCAAGAATGATCCTCATTTCCTTCATTAGGTCCTTCTAGTGCTTCTCCTTAGCTTCATCTTCTTATTTTTTTGGAACTTCATCTTTGATGCATTTGTCAATATAATTCTCTTTGATGTATTTGTCAATATCATTCTCTTTAATAATGAGAGAAATCCTATACTTCCATGCTTAGAATTTTTTTATTCCTTCCATCTTGTCCTCAAGCTTAGTGCTTGGGGCCATCTTATCTAGGAGGTCACTAAAAATTGAAATTTCTCAAAATGAAAAGATGACCTTACCAGGAGATGCAGTTGACTGAGGAGATTTTGTTGGTCCACTTGGTTTCTGGAGATTCCAAATATTCACCCTTCAAAACGTTCTTGCGGGATTTCAGTTTCTGCATATTTATGGTTCTGGTTTTTTGTAGTTTTATGGTTCAGGGAAAAACTAGGTTTTGGATTTCCTATAGATTCACCAACTAAAAAAATCAACCTAGGACTCAATATATGCACTCTAGGGAGGCACAACTTTCTATGCAAGAATATCTTTAAAATCCCAAATTTTGCAAAAACCCTAAATTCTTGTTGGACGGAGAGGAGAGATCCTTTCACCCTGTGAAAGTTGTTCTATTCAGGCTAGCTCTGATACCATGTTAATATTTCATGTGATTAGCTAGATATAATTTGTTTTTAATCCAAATTCACAATAGTATCATATGCAGAATCACTGAAAGAAACACAATCACAAGATAGGCATAGATTTATCCTCGAAAACCCTCGAGGGGAAGAAAACCCAACAAAATTTTATCTATATAGATGTGTAAGATAAAACCCAAAAATAGTTGATCCTCCTTCTTTTTGGTCGAAATCACCTAGTAAGACTCAAAAGAATATTATATTATATTCATTAGGGTACTGTTGACCTGACTTACAATGGAGGTTATACCTCATGACTCTATGATGACCAAATACAATAGTAACATCTCGACAGAGGAATAAGACATATCCCTTGGGGTACATCAATAAACTAGATTTATAATATTAATCAAAGATGAAATATTTTAACAATAAGAAGTATAATCCCTGGCTTCAGTCGAGCAATTTGATAAATTAGTGCATGAGTAGAGATCCCCACATATCTATAGAAACCTAGTTATTGGAGTTCCCAATAAGATATCTCAGGTGAGAATTCATCTGCGTTGCAGGTGATGTCCATTGTCGACGAGGTCCTCCTATGTTTGTATGATATATTGGGTTATGTTGATGACTAAGGATCGGAAAATGGGTCGACAGGAAGAACACCAACAATATTGTATGGAAGATTTATCCTATTATTCTTCAACTCATTTTTTAATAGCAACTATTATTCTTGTATATATTTATCTTGTGTAATATAATTTATTTCTATCAGTGAGATCACTTCCAGTGTCTCTAGCACCAGTTTCCCTTATTCAAGGGAAGTACGGAGCATGTTTCACCTACCCTCTTCAATTAACTAGTTGTGAACTCTTTCAATAATCCAAATTTGCATTAGTGAGCGGTAGTGGTCATTTTCCCACACCAAGTTAGCTCTTGAATTAGTCTAGGTTGGTAGATTCAACTGCCTCTTTAGGTATTCGAATTATTCCTTGATTTTGAATTATATATTCAGCCATAATGATGAATAATATTGTATGGAATATTTCTCCTATTGTTCTTCAACTCATTGTGTAATAACAATTATTCTTATTATCTATAGTTCTCTTGTGCAATCTATGTGAAGACTATATATTTCCCAATATCTTCCTGCCAGAATCCAATACATACATGTCCCACTTTTCATATTTGAAATCATTTGAGGCCATTTGGGAATCCCTTAATCAAGACTAGTTGAGTTGACCTATAATTCTCTTAGCTAAAATCGGACTCTCAAATTGTGTCAAAATTTATCTAAACCTATGATTTCGACATATGCAAATATTAGGGATCTAGTTTTCATATCCTGGGGTTCCTAGGATCTTGGAAGTAGACTTGATCCTCGCTGATGCTCGAAACCTAAATGGTCCCAGTGCTTTGTGCAAAGGAAAATTGAGAATTGTGCATCTTTTGTGCTAAATATGAATGGATTATAATATGATGTGCCTATAATGTATTTTTTAAAACCTTTAATTATATTATTTATGATCCATTACCTGAGTCTCTATGATTTTTCTAAGAACCAAACATTTTTTCCAAGAATTTTAGTCAATCCCAATGCATTTCCAGCACCTAGTCTTGATTTTTCTTATTGATTATTGGTGTTAGAGTTCATATCTCTTGATCTCTAATTTCTGGATATTACAGTGGCATCAAAACACTTTACTCTACTCTTTTGTAAATTATTTTTTCAAGTTCATTGTTGTATCCATGATATTGGTACATGTCACAGCTGAAGAAGGTGATTATGAACTATATGAAGAAGACTACAATCCCATAGATAAAGAACCAACATGCAGTACTACATCTCATTTCACATACAAGGATGATAATAACTTCTGTGTTTCAGAATATGATGAAGTAATGAGGCTGATATATATTCATTATGGGTTCTCTTGTAGAGGGAGGCCAACGGAACCATTTGTTTACCTTGCAGATTATTGGGGACAAAATGATGGAATTTTAAAACACCTTTCTTTCTGAGAGTACTACTCTCTTGAGATACATAAGTTATTCAAGCACCCATACTATAAGAAAAGCATGAAAATGATTGCACATATGGTGTATGAAGTGTGCAAGAAGGTGGGAACTAGATGGTTTCCACCCAAATCCAAAACAAATGAAGAGGATGTGGATGCGCACCTTCATCCATCCACAATCAGTAAAATGATCCATGATTGAACTAACTCTATATTGGATGAAGAAGAAGAGTCCAATATAGAGGATTTCTAGTAATTATCATATTATTGAAAGGTAGAATAAGAACTAGTGCCAACCATCAATGATGCAGAAGTACAATCCAAAGAGACTAGTGACACCCTATACATCGGTGATAGAGTACCTACTAATGGGTGCTCAATTTTTAGTGAGACATATCCTAATGGATGTCCACCTATTTATGTTGGTCACATAGATATTCCTATTGAGGAGATGGATTCAAGTAAACATTCAGTTGAGCATAGAGACCTTACAATTGAATATAAATACCCAGGATAGACTTCCACTTCACCTATTCAGCTTCATGAGTTTGATTCTACAAATGATTAGGAGGAGGTTCACTCTCATGATCCTCCCTACCTAGTAGGGAGATTTTAGTTGGATGAAAATAAGATCAGGAAATACTTACAAATTCTCCATGGAACCCATGCTTCAGTATCATATCCATGTTGGAGAGTTGATTCATTGGAAGATTAATCTTTCCTTGAATCCATGGAGAAAATCTAGAGAGAAATGTCTACAATCCAAGGTGATTTTTCATACATGTTTCAGATAGATATCACTTGTATGATATTGTTCATATGTTGCGTAGATAAT
Organism: Pseudotsuga menziesii; assembly: GCA_001517045.1. Taxonomy (NCBI): domain Eukaryota; kingdom Viridiplantae; phylum Streptophyta; class Pinopsida; order Pinales; family Pinaceae; genus Pseudotsuga; species Pseudotsuga menziesii. Next base: position 151,102 of record LPNX010021634.1, read on the forward strand.
AGTTGAAGGATGATGAGGATATTTGCAAGGTCAATTATGAGTTTATTTCCACCCAATATTCTTTGAGAAGCACTCAAATTTCTCCCTTGGATTCTTAGGTGGAGATAGAGAAACTTCACCAAGAGTTGCAAAGATCACATATTCCCCCTTGCATTCGAAAAATGCATTCGCCTTTTTTTTATGAAATTCATAGTTCTATGGAGGGACCTCATGAGATGGTGGTTCATGAGGTTCATGATGACATGCATGTGCTTGAGTATTTTTGGGATTCAGATGATGATTCCCAAGAACATGTCACTTTCCATAGTGAAACCGGTCTCTCTCATGGAGTGGGTCCTATCTCCATTAAAGAGTTAGAAGAGATCCTTAGTGATGGGCCATCCATTGATGGAGTTGATGCATCCACATATTTGGTGGATAATTTTTGTAGAGGATTGGTTCATAGTCCTTCACCCCACGATTTTATGTCAGCCACATCATTTGGGAATGGAGGTTGTTCGATAGAATTCTTTCTCTTAGTGCCACATGAGAAAAAGGAGGCTCCCACCTTCTTTGTTGATGGGTGTAGGGACATACCATGTGATGTGACAAGTGCAATTGTCTTTCCTCGCAAGCATAGTTAAGAGTCCTTATCTATGGGAGATATATATGAGGAAATTCCACTTGAATCAACAAGAAGATGTCATTATTTATTCATGGATTTGGCAGATAAATATATCACTGAAATAGAGGATCAAGGATGCACTAAGCTTACTTGCATCATTAGATAATGGTTTGACATGCATGACTTAGAAGAGATACCTCATAAGCTACCTATATGGAATGAAGAATTATAATTGAACAAGGTGTCTGATTACATCTCAATGTATATTAGCAAGATAAAGTTTTTATTCATCCATGGATTGGGTGGATGGATACATAGATAAGATGGAGATTCATTTAGGTAAAAAAAAATAAAAATTTCTATGATAATTAAGTTTTGTTTTACTGATATTGTCTTACCATGTGAGCAGCAACAAAGATATATTTTCAGCCATTAGATACCTCTAGTACACATGCACATGAGTATTGGATATGCAATCACATGACAAGAATTTTCAAAAGTATGGGAATTGATGAGATTCCAACATGGCTATGGGATCCTCACATCATTTGGAATTCAAACTTGTTCTAGATGATCAAGATGTCAAGTAGAATGCTACATAAAACATGGGATCCAGGAAATACATGGAGTGATATAGTTTTTTTCATGATATGTGTGTTTGGGTGGATTCAACATACTCAGTGTGACCTAGGAGGGTTAGTTAGCCTTCATTTCCACAAGTTCATCCATGAGAAGATATCTTTTGATTTCCTACATGGAAAATCAGATGGTGGATGGACTCAATACTCTCCTCCTTTGTGGGTTGGAAGTTTTCATGAGTATTTTGGTGGAGACACTAAGCAATGTAGAGGATGAAGTAGGAGACACTTCCTCAATATGAGACTTATTTGGGACCATGTTATCATATTTGGTGTCAATTATTTCATATGCATGATTCATGTAGCACTATGTGGGATAAACACACCTCTAAAGAGGGAAGAGATGCATAAGGTTAAGTATTCTACCAAAATTTATCTTCGCTTTGGCCATCATCATTAGATGCTCTTGAAAGACATGGTTTTTCAAGAAACATCTCCTTGTTTCCATTATGACCATTTTGAATTTTTTTGCATGAGAGTTGGTTTGGTTAGTTCGCATGGTAATATTGGTAAAGAAATTTGGTAATATTGCATATCTAAAGAACTTTGGTAATATTGTATTGATTCGCTTTGGTTACATTTTGGTTCATGGTAGTATGTTGAAAGAAGTGTGCCTTTGGTTTGAAAACTATGTCATTAGTTTGGTTAGAGAAATCATTGCATATCAATTTAATTAACATGAAGTTGGAAGGATAGAGGTATTTCATTTTGGTCCCATGATTGAGCATGGTAAGGGTGATGCACCATGTAGAGATTAATTTTAATTCATAAAATATATGGTTTCCCAAGGAAGTAAAGGAGTTTCCCATGGGATGAAAATTTTTGTAGATTTAAAAGGAATTAAGAAAGTAATGGGAACTTGTTTAATTTCATCCACACTTGGTTTCACTCCATAATTTGATCTTACAGATCTATGGAGATTCCTGAATGATGAGGGATTCAATTATGAAAATGATTGCATCATTGCCAACAATATGAAGTGAAACATATTTATTCTCTACAATATCTATCACTTCAGGAGAAGAAATGGTGTTTCAAGAAGAGGTGGTCATCCTGCATGTTTTGTTCAAAGCTCAATCCAAACCTTGCAACACAATGATACATGGAATTATTTTAAAATCAAGGTCGTTCATGAGTTGATGGTGAAGAATGTAAAATGCAATATTTCCAAAGGACTCATTTATGAGGAGATGAATTTCAAATTGTGTATGAAGTAGTTTGCGAAATTGGTGGAAAACTGCCTGAATGTTTCATCATTCATAGTTTCCCTTGCTTGAGTACAAGCAATTTTTGGGAGGGGAGGATCGTCATGTCCCCATTTTGGTGCCATATGGATCATTCTATTATCTAATTAGTATCTAAGGTTTTAAGAGGAAATTCAGTTAAATATGTTGGGATTAATTTTGAAGGTTCAAAGTATTAATTAATTAAGAGATGTCAAATTTATTGAATAAAGTTTTAGGAGGCATTTATTAGGGGTTAAATTTATAAAATAGTATTTTTATTTATGAAATAAAAAGAGGAATAATACTCAAGGGTGCATTGGAGGAAAGTTTGACCATAAGATAGCTTGGACAAGAAGGAAAACCCAAAAGCAATTATAGATAAGAAAGTTGAGAAAAGAAACAATAAAACAGTTAAGGAAAGAAAAAGTAGGAAAGTAAGAATAAAGAAGAAAATATGGAACAAACAATAAAAAAGAATAAAATGGTGAGAGAAGGGATAAAATTAGAAAGAAGGATAGGGAAGTAAAGCAAAATAAAGCAAGCCAAAGCATAAATAGAGGAAAAAGTAGTGAAAAGAAGGAAAATATAAGGTACGAAAGAAAAAGTAGAATAAATCTAGAAAAGAAAGAAAAAACAATGAAAGCATAGAAAAAGGAGGAAAAGGTAAAGCAAGAAATAAAAATGTAAACCATGAAAACATGAAAGCAAAGCGGGAAAAGCTAAAGTAGGGAGGAAAAACGTAAAGCATGAAATTAAGGAAGATTTATCCATCCATGAGGAGGTGTTAGCCTCTCTAAATTTATCAATAATTCATCCCTATACTATAAAATAAGGAGTGTCCACCACTAGCCAATCTTTTGATAGCTTGTGTTTGAATTCAGAGTAGTTTTTCTTATCTGACTTGGGAGATGTGCCCATTGTCCAAGATGGGAGATGTTCCCATAATATTGATAGGATGATGGAATTCATCCATTATCACTGATTTTTTATTGCATATTTTTAAGGTTTTCCAAGCATGTTTGAAAATCGAAAAGAAGAATTACAAGTATCTAGTTCAAGTTCTCCAATATCTTCTATTTTTCTCTTCATTCTCTATCATTCTATGAAGCAGTCAAGCCCCCTATGTAAAGTTGAATAATTTATGGAATACCATATGAATTTAATGTATATTTATAAACCATTTTTATCATTCCTGATTTTGTTCCAATACACAATTTTTCATCTATGAACTTATCTCCAAGACCTTGTCTAGATCTGCATAGAAATTGTCTAGTTTTCAGTAATGTTTTTGTAAGTGAACTTATACTACATGAATTCAAATGATGTATATTCCTAAATTTATTTAAAATCATAATTATCATCATACATGTCTCATTTTTAAGATTTGAAATCCTTTGAGGTCATTTGGAATCCCTGAACCAAGACTAACTAAGTTGTCCTATAATTGTCTTAGGTAATATCTTACTCTCAAATAGTGTCAAAATTTATCTAAAATTTATGATTTATACCTATTAAAATATAAGGGATATATTTTTCATATTCTGGGGTTCCCAGGATCCTGAAAGTAGACATCAGCCTCGCTGATGCACGCAACCAAAATGGTCCTATTGCTTTGTGCAAAAGAAACTTGAGAATTGTGTAAATTTTGTGCTAAATATGAATGAGTTATGATATGATGTGAATATAATGTATTTTCTCATACCTTTAATTGTCTTATTGATTATCCATTACATTATTCTCTATGAATTTTAAAAGAACCTAACATTGTTTCCAAGAAGTCTAGTCAATCCAAGTGCATTTCCAACACCTAGACTTGAGTTTTTTTATTGATTCTCAGTGTTAGATTTAATATATCCTGATCTATGATTTGGGGATATTAAAGTCTTGATACTTACGAAAAATATCATCCTCGCATTCTGGAACCCCTTTTACAATCAAAATCACAAACTAAATAGAAGAGTACAATAAACATACTGCTGCTATCTCTCCAGAAACAAACCTAAAAATAATTAAAATCAAACATAAGTCTCAAATTATTGACAAGAAATTAGAATATTTTACTTAATATCTATGAATCTCCCTTGAATATGGAATTGATCAAATTTATTATACACTCTACCACTTTGGATGCTTGAATAGTGCTTCTAAATTCTAATGTCAAACTTGAAATCTGCTTGAAATTTCAGATTTGAGGATGACTACCTAAAAATGATCATCAAGTATTTGATGTAATTTAACCCTTTTACTGTTGATATAATACCTTGCCTTTTGAATCTAGAAGTGATAATATCTCTTCACAACTGTCAGGTGTTCTAGATGCTTGGTTGTCAAAAAATAATGAAAATACTGAAACTCTTGTGAATGAAAACACATTCTACTCAAGCTCCTTTACAAGTTAGCATTTGGTTAGATTTAGTATCATATTTATATCCATTTTTAGAAGGTTTAAGCTTCAACCAGAAATCATAGCTTTTATATAAAAGAGGAAGAGAAAAACCATTAATATTAGCTTCCCAATCATATCTCTTTCATAAAATGACATTTGATATATTTTTCAACACATTAAAATATTCCTTTACCTGAATAAAATCATGATCTTAACAATTAAGCCTGAAGTGTTCCAATAAAAAAAAACGGTTTAAAACATATAGTCTATTAGTCTATTAGTCATTACACAAAGCTACATTTTTAAGCCTCATTGAGTCTCCTATATTGCTCCAAGTGATAATACATCTCTGCATCTTTCACCAAGAGCTAAATTCAATAATCAAAACTTTTAAGATTGTCACTACATGCATATTTTGATGTTTGAGCTGTGCATTTGGCATTTAATCTTGGTCCAACAAAAACACTTCAAAATGAATCCTGAATTTGTGTGTTCCATATGTGATGCTTTGCATCCTAGGGTTTTGAGAATATATGGCACTTTCATTGTGTAGATTTAAAACCATAGTCAAAGATCTATGAGGCATTTTTCCATTTATACTTGGAATCAAGCATGCTTTTAATGACCATGATGTTTGGTGCATGAATATTTAACTTCCTATTGATTTAATTTTAGAAATAGCATTTGTTGCTCATCGTTCAACACATAACTCTCATGCTAGTTTTTTTTTTTTAATTTGTTTCCTTTATCATGAAAATAACACTTTACAACCTTGAAAGTATTACATAAATTTCCTCTCGGCCTTGAAAGGAATCTGCACTTTCCATACAATTGTGCACAAATCCTCAACGTGACTTTCCAAAACACCAATTTCCTGCAACATAAATGAGAATGCCACAATTTTTACTGTTTTGAATGTTGTAATGACACATTGTGCATAATGATGATCAATGGAATTCCCTTGGTGCACTTGTGTATGATTGATTTGGATTATGATGTGGCTTTCCTTGAAACTTGAGAGGTAATGTAGTGTGAATTCAGCAATGGTGTACCATTTTTCCTCTATAGAGCATATGCCACATGAAACACAAAAACCTACTCATAATACAATATATTGACAATTGTTTTATTCTATTCTTGATGCATAGTGCAATCCTTTTCTGAGATCCCTCCTTGATTCCTTGTGTGGAACTGTTGATGCTTGGCATTTGACATAAATTTGATCCTGGGTCTCAATGATAGTGCTATGTCCCTCAGTTGTATGCATGATAAGCCCAACTCTTTTTAAATGAACATAATAAAACTCTTAGGCATATCCTTAACATTTGGGCTTAACATTTAGTGATGTTGACTTGCTCTTGGTTGTATGATGACTTATAAACATGATTTGGAGATTGAACTTAACAACCAATTTATTTTGCAAAAAAAATTAAAATACTAAGTATTTTAATAAAATAATAAAATCCTGTAAATCATGAAAGCAATGATCCTATTAAAAACCAAATAATTTTTTGTTAAATTAAGCAAAGAATGTGCACATGAAGCCCAAGCATTTTCAGTAGTTTTTGCTTTGTGAAATCAGGTTATTTCATTTCTAAAAGCTGAAATTTTCTATAAAGTAGAATTTTGTACCAACACATGGTACAGTTCCAACCTCTGTACCTCCATTAGAAATTTCACGCCAAAGAACTCTGAAACATATATAAATTAATGAAAGTATCATTGGTTCACTTGAAGGTATGTTATCTAAACGTAGTATTACACATCAAACTCAACATATACTTGTTAACACTTTTGATTCTAAATGTGATTGAGGTAAATGTAGATTATTATATCATTATTAAAATCTAGGTGTATGGTTGTTGTTCGGAGAAAGTTAAGGATAGAGATGATAAATATTTATGAACCAAGTTCTCATATTGTTAGAAGTTTAGTAGATTCATTTAGTACAATTGGAATCTTGCTCAAAGGATCATAATGTGGCTCACCATGTGTTGTCATAATCAACCCTGAACAAAAAAACCATGTCCCTTCATCTTCTTAAGCCTACATCAAAACTTATTAATTTGAATGTGAAAACACTCCATAGGTATTGTGTTAGAAGAGAACAACTTGAAATTGGTTACATAGATATACAAGCCTTCATTTGCAGGTTTTCATGATCTGATATGAAGCTCATCGATGCGGTAAAGGGACTGATCCAATATTTTTGGCATGAAAACTCTAGACCTTCTTCCAACCAAAAATATGTACTAAAATTGAGAAGGGGTTCAATGGATCGTGAACCCTATATTAAATATTTTCTTGACATGAAAAAAAAACATTATATGAGATATTTAGGCATGAACATAATGAACTTAACTTAGGCCAATGATCCTTAGAGAAATCCAAACCATGGTATATTGAAATAAACACAACTTTTAATGCATTTTTTTGTTGATACCACATTGAGTACGGTCATTATTATCACACACACACACACACATTACATGTATTGTATAACACTCTTGTGTAGGAATGCTCAGCTACATTCTTGTTGATGTCATCTAGAGACTTTATTCATACAATTTCGTGTATAATTATAGGAGGTTGCACATATTAACAAAAATATTGTGTAGATGGGACATGGCAAGGGTGTTGTGGAACAACATTATTGGACAAATGCATACATGTGACTAATGAGCATGAACTTTGGAGGGAGGAGGTGAACTTGCAATCATTCAAAAATTTCATACATGATATTGATGGATTGAATGAAAGAAAAAAGATACAATTGGTCACTTCTTAGGTTAGTAATGATTACTTGAATACTATGTTTTCTTCATATTGCAATTTCATATGTAACAATCTATTGATACATATTTTTATTTTTTATCTACTAGGTGCAGGTTTGCAACTTCATGGAAGGATTCTTTTGAAAAGATGGAATAGTATCTAAATCATCTACATGTGGCTCATTCGAAAGATGACCAATCTAGAAAGTGCAAGGATACATTTCCTATTGGGACTAACTTAAATCAGTCGTCAATTTTGTGGAAAATAACACTCTTCAACTGTAGAATGATATTCAAAGTCAATATTATCACACATAACAATTCAACATAATGGTACATATCACCTACATACATGGGGAAGATATTGAATACAACAGGGCCATATTAAAGGAGTATCACTTCTACATAAGTCATTAGAGGAAATTTCAACTCAAAATGGGCCTCCTGAAATGAATTAATAAAATAATAGTTAAAATAATAAAATAATATTTATTAATTTTGGAGGAAGAAAAGAAAAAAACTACTTTTTTGTTTGTATTTTTGACAGATCTCCATGTTTTTAATCAAATTTTGATTGGGAGAGCTCGTTGGATGTGGAATTAAACTCCACATCCAACGAGTACCCACTCGGCATACTTTTGACGGACCCCACTACCGCAAAAACAAGGAATACCTGAAAAAAACGAAATGATGATGTCATCATTCCATTTTTTCAGGTATTTCTTGTTTTTGGGGAAGCAGGGTCAGTCAAAAGTATGATGAGCGGGTACTCGTTGGATGCAGAATTTAATTCCACATCCAACGAGCTCTCCCGATCAAAATTTGAGTAAAAACACAGGGAGATATGTCAAAAATACAAACAAAAAAAGTAGTTTTTTTTTTTATGATACCTATCCCCAAATTTATATTAAAAAAAATGTTTAAGACCTATACGGTATTTCAAATTTAAAGCAATTTCATTGGCTAACACATGATGACATGCAATTTGAATAAAAGTTAAAAGGCCCATTTTGAGTTGAAATTTCCTCTAATGGATGATAGGTGTTACGACTTGGATTTTATACAACACAACTTTGAATTGTTCTACAATCACTTAAATACTAACAACATATAGATGGAACAACGTTAGATTTGGTCTAATGGTTGTGTAGGGAAATTAAAAAAATCTCCTGTCTTTCAATGGTTGTCTAAGATCTGTATGTATTATTGTTTCCTTTCCAATTAAGCAATTCTTCCATTTTTCCATGCATTATACTAAGGAATACAATTCCTTGTCTTATGTTGGATAGTTAATTATATCTTGTGTAAACATTTCAGAATGGTAACAAATAGGTTTTCCTTGTTGAATCAAGACTACTCCCATGGCATATCCACTTGCATCGGTCTATATCTCAAATGGTTGTTGGAAATATGGAAAATCCAAAAAAAGGTGTTGTGCTTAACTTCTCTTCCAATGTCTCGGAGGCTTTTCATTGCTTGCCTCCCATTTGAAATACTTGTTTTACACTCGTTAATGAATGCAAAGGAGTTGTTATATATAAGAAATTAGCAATAAATTTCCTCCAATAGTGTATTTCCCCTAAGAATCTTCTTACCTCCATCATAGTACTTCTCTTGGGCCAATTTAAGATGACTTCCACCTTAGATGGATTTACATTCAACTATCAATCCCATAGAACATAACCCAAGTACACTAGAGAGATCTTTCCAAACACGCATTTAGACAAGTTTACACATAATTTCTCTCTTCTCAATACATCATGTACTTCTTAACATGCATTACATGATCCTTAAAACTATGACTTAAAGCCAAATTTTCATCTAAAATGTACAATGAAAAAATCATCAATAAAGGGCTTGAAAATTTATTCATCAATCACATAAATGTCATAGGAGCATTGCATAAAATGAATGGAATCAATAACCATTAAAACAACCCATACTTGATCTTGAAAGAATTTTTCCACGCATAATTCTTTGTAGTCATAATATAATGGAAACCACTTTTTAAATCCAACTTAGAAAAATTGACAGCATTTTTCAGTTGATCCAATAAGTAATCAGTTATAGGAAGAGGGTAATGATTCTTTTCCTCTATCTTGTTCAATGCTTAAATACCAACACACAGCCTCTATGTTCCATCTTTCTTAGGATCCAAAACAATCAAAGATCCACATGGAGAAGCACTTGGACTTATGACACCCTTCTCGAGCAACTCCTAAACCTACTTTTTTTATCTCTGCATTCTCGATCACTTATGACACCTACATGCCAATGTTAGGAAGAGGAGCTCCCTCTTTGGAGAAAACCCCTTAGGTTCTTGAAACACCCCATAATAATTAGAAATGCCTTAAAATAATCCATGCTTATGACCTAGATCATAACCTGATACATATTCCTCTTTTGGTTTAATAATCATAAGAACAAAATAATTACTAGCATTCACAAGTCTCTTCATTTGTCCTAGACTTACTAAAGAAAAGTTTTTCTTCATTGGGTGAACTCTAACAATATATTCAACCTTGTCCTTGAAACGATGATACTTATTTTCTTCATGATAAAATCTGACTTTTTGTCATATAGATATGGGTTACCCAACATGATTCTACATATCATCAAGAGGGACAACATCTATTACAACTTTTTTAAAAAACTTGGAAGTAATTATAAATTTAAGTTTACATTGTTAGTGACTTGTAATTGACTATCCTTTTGTACCCAACCCAAAGGGTAAGGCTTCACATGACGTTTAGTTTTTAATCCCAACTTGTTAACAATTGTTTCTTAAATCAAAATAACTTAGGACCCACTATCAACCAAAGTATCTACCTTTGTATGAATCTCTATCAACCTTATATGGAAAAGCTCATTGATTTTTTTATCAGCATTTTTAAACTTAGGAGATTGAATATAAGAACTTGATCTAGAAGACATTATAAAGTTTGCTTCCCATTGAAGTGATCTTTTTTACTGCGATGAGGACATGTACACTTCTCTACCTATTTATTTATTGTAGCTATATATTCTTACACTGATCTTTTCCTTTCGATTGCTTCTCGAACTTAGGTGGTTTCTTATATACATTCTTCATACCATGTCTCACTTTGCTAGCTTTAAGATGAGTAGTTTGTATTAACACTTCATCTATGTTAGTAGGATTAAAAATCAAAATAGTATGGTAAAGATAAGAATTAAAACCACCAATGTACTTAATAAGAGTTTCACTAGTGTGTAATAAAATTGCCAATGCTAATGTTTTCTTTTTAAATTCTTGAGTATAATATTGAACATTTTTTAGGAAAATGTTTCTTAGATGTAACCATTCAATCATTGATGTTTGAGTATATGCGAAAGGGTAGAATTGTTTCCTTAATACAAAAATAAATTTAATCCAAAAAGAAATGATTTCACCATGTTGAGAATGATAATAATTTGGTCATGGTTTTTTATGTTTTATGAATATTGACATTAACTTTAACTGAAAAGAGGGCATTAAACATAATGAACACATTTTTGTCTAGTTATTATTTTTAGGTATTAAATAATACCCAAAAAATAATATTTAAATATTAAATATAATTTAGAAACAAAAATATGATTTAAAAACCAAAATATGATTTTACCATGTTGAGAATGAATATAATTTGGTCATGGTTTTTATGTTTTATGAATATTAACATTAACTTTAATTGCAAAGTCATTAAACATAATGAACACATTTTTGTGTGATGATTATATTTAGGTATTAAATAATAACCAAAAATTAATATTTAAATCTTAAATATAATTTGAAAACAAAAATATTTAATAAGTGTATCTTCAGTTATGGTTTTTTTTTAATTTTTTTAATTTGAAATTTTTTAAAATAACCATAACTTTTTGAAGAAAATATTTATGGTCAAAAATCTTATAGAATTACAGCATTTGGAATTAAAAAAAATCTTTGTATTTGAAAAATAAATATAATGATTTAAAGCAAACTTTGATAATTACTTCCTCACATTAAATCTTATTTTCATAATCTTTGTTGCATTACCCACCTTCCTAGCTTTTTAAGACTTAAAAATTATAGACTCGGCACGCTTATTTCCAAGCTCTTTGACCATAGAAATACAATTTTAAAAGAAACTAAATAATTCATTTGTTTAGGCTCGACAGACCAAAGTTTGGTTTAACCATCATCATCATCATATATATTTTTTTTCAATTAAAAAAACTTGTAATTTTTTTAAAGTTTATATTTTTTAAATAATAAAAAATAAACCTTATAAATTTTACCCAAAATAGAAATATAAAAATTCTTATCAAATTTTTATACATAATAACTTAATATTTTTTAACAAATAAAACTAATCCACTATCCAATTAAACTAAAATTTACACCCACACTAACCAGTTTTAAATTTTGCATCTATATTTTTTAACTTAAATAACTACTTTTTCATCTAATTAGTGAAAAAGAGTGCAATGTGGACCTATGTAGCCATCCCCTGAACTATATTTCCCACTCACAGACCATAAAAAGGGTTAATAATTAAATTATATTAGTCGTAGAGAAACATGATCGCCAACTAAATGCACATGGATTGGAATCAACGGCCTGTTGGCCCGTTGATTGATATCAATGCCTAGCAAATTATTTAACCAGAATAGAAAAAATAAAAAATCTTATCAAATTTTTTAATTAATTTTTGTACATAATAACTTAATATTTTTTAACAAATAAAACTAATCCACTACGGATTTAAGCTAAAATTTACACCTACCCTAACCAGTTTTAAAATTTACATCTACATTTTTTAAGTTAAATAACCACTTCTTAAGTTAAATAACCATTTTTTAAGTGAAATAACCACTTTTTTTCATCCTATTCAGTGCAATGTGGACCTGTGTAACCATCGCCATGAACTAGATTACCCACTCAGAGACCATAAAACGAGTAATAATTAAATTATATTAATAACTAGATTTCCCACTCAGTGCCATAAAAAGGATTAATAATTATATGAATTAGATTTCCCACTCAGAGGCCATAAAAAGGTTTAATAATTAAATTATATTAGTCATAGAGAAATAGGATCGACATCTAAATGCCAACGGATTGGCATCAATGGCCTGTTGGCTTCTTGGATTGATATCAACGGCCTGTCAACTTTGCCACTCCATATAATATTCTATTATATTTTAAATAAAAATATCTATATGGGCAACTCGATGAATTCATTAAGCGTAACAAATTTAACTCATTAGGGTTCCTAATATGTGCCGCATATTTAGGGTTCGAAATGGTAATGGATTTGTGTATGGCATTGGATATGTACACAAAAGGATTTCAATGAGAATAATAAATTCATAATGGATTTATAATAAATTTCATCTATCATAGATCTCTATAAATAAAGTACCAACATAGTGTAGAATATCCATTCGCCGACACAATCAAGTCTAGGACATTGTTTTAGTGAAAGGATTTCAGTGATAATCATGGGTGGAGGCAAGATCAGGATCAACAAAGAATCGAAGAAACTGTAAAAGCCTATTGCAGCTGGTCCTGTCATTAAAGTAGAAGTGAAAGACTTCAAGGAGTACGTGCAAAAGCACACAAATGCAAGTGCAAGCAAGGATGATAATGACAATGACAAGCGTGAGAAAAACAAGAGCCAAAGGATGTTAGTCATGAAGAATGCAACAAAACTGTATCAACCAAATAATGTTTGGGATGGGTCATTGGATTTTTCAGTTGTGAATGCAAATAACATCTACTTGGCACTGCAATCCCGCTTTAGCTTGGAGACGCCATCAACTGTAACAAACAACTTTATATTGGAGACGCCAACAACCAGCCATCCTATCCAACCAGATGTCTTAGCAATCACATCTCCAAGGATGAGTTTTATGAGAGCTTACTTTCATGATATTCTAAACCAAGGTAGAGGCCTCAAGAACTCAAAAACCTACCAGCCCCTCCATGAACTATCAGATCCAATCCCTACACATGATATCTCACTAATCCTGCCTCCAAGGATGACTTACTCAGAGCTTCTGAACAATACAAATGATGATGATTTTATGAGAAATTACTTTCATAGTATTCTGAACCTAGGCAGACGCCTCAAGAACCAAGCAACCAGCCAGCCCCTCCATGAACTATCAAATCCAATCCCTACAAATGATATCTCACTAATCCTGCCTCCAGGGATGAGTTACACAAAGCTTTTGAACAATACAAATGATGATATTATCAAAGATTACTTTCATGATATTCTGAATGCAGGAGGAGGCCTCAAGAACCCAGGTCATCCATTCATTATGAGGCCCAACCCCCACCTGTGATATATTTCATGGGATAGGTTTTATAGGTAATCCCTTTGATGGTCATCTCTTTCCAGGTTTTATAGATGTATTTCCATAGATGGGTTTTACATGATATATTATTATAAATATTTAAGAATTTATTAGAAATAATGTTAGATCTCATTTTAAAATGGTCAAGTTAGTTTTAGACTAGCTTCTAAACATATGTATGCTATGGATGAAGAATCTATTGGTGAAATGTAGTTTTAGAAAACTTATCTAGAAGGAAGTAGTCTCTTAATATTCATGGGAATTGGGACTTTCAAATTTTTTGTTCTAGCATTCTATTAGTAAGGACTATAAATACCTCATAATCTGTAACATGTAGAAAAGTTGGTGGTTGGGTATGGTTAAGGGTTGGTGAGGTCTACGCCGCAACCATCACTAGTAGAAAATGAGAAATTAATGACTAAAAAAATGACTAAAATCAGGCTATAAATGAATATTTTTGAGTCGGTGACTAATAGTAGCAAATTTCCACTATCTTATAGCTGTCATATTTCACTAGTCATTAATAGCTTGACTTAGTAGTCATTGATTTAGTCATTGATTTAGTCATTGATAGACAATTATTTAGTCATTGATAGACAATGCTTTAGTCATTGATAGTCAATGATTTAGTCATTGTTTTATTCATTGATAGTTAATGATTTAGTCATTGATTTAGTCATGGATTTAGTCATTGATTTAGTCACTGAGTTAGTCATTGATTTATTCGTTGATTTAGTCACTGATTTAGTCACTGATTGCAACCATTAATGACCAAATATATGACTAAATAAACTACTATATGTTAACATATTAATGACTAAGCTAAATACGACTAACATACGGGAAATTAGCTACTAATAGTCATATATATGCGAATTTAGTCATTTTTGTAGTCACAAATTTATGATAGGGCACAGAGGAATAAAACCACCAACATCCTTCCTATAATTAGGTAGGCGCTCTACCATTGAGCTAGCACCCTTTAAGAAGTTGTTATTGCTTTACAATGATGGCATTCAAACAAATTTATGATAGATATCAATATACAAACTACATAATTATTACTATTACAACTTACCAGTAACTAGTATTTATGATAAACTAATTCCTAAGAGCTATGTACAATTTTCCTTGTAACTAAAGCTAATAAAAATACTACAAATACTCTTACCAAAGAGATTTAGTGATGAGTACCTCTTCCCATTCTTCATCACTATCATTCTCATAGTCCAAAAGAAAGGATTTCAAAGCCTAATGCCATCACTGCATAAAAAAAAAAGAGTCAGAAACAAAACTTTCCCTCTTGTCTACTGCAATATTAAGAATCTATGAGCTTCAAGGTGTTTCAAATGTTCCTCATCATGGGCTATCAAAATTAAAACACAACCTGTTGCTTTGATAATTAATAAACTTAAAATAATGCAAAGTATATTCACCTTTTCTTTGAGAAGGTTCCATAATAAGTAGGTCTATGGTTGTGATCAAACTGTAAAAGGTTTATTCTCTTATTGTGAAGCCTATTTTATTGTGAAGCCTATTTTAGCTTTAAATCAAGTGATAAACATTCTAAGATCCAGGAATATTCAGAAACTTATAGCTAATGGAGACTTGACGATTATCATTTGCAAAATTAGAGACTTGACTCCCTATGCACCGTAATGTCTTGCAAAAATGATCTCTAGACCTAGAATTCAAATAATTGCAAGTATTTTGACTTGGGAAATTGCAAGTATTACAAGTATTTAGCATTGAATCATTTACTGTTTCAAATATACCATTTTTTTATGGAGGAGTTATGCTTTGTGAATCATTATTCCTTGGCTATAAGGGCACCTAATAGTGGATTCAATAATTAAAGAGTCATGTTGCAAATGTAAAGAGAAATACCCTGCTCCTACAACATTGCGTCTTTAGAGAAACCTTTAAAGGGTTGTATATTTGGCTTCTAGGTGATGATACCAGTTATTTGAAAGGCATGACAACTGGTTAAGAATGAATTAAACTTCAAAAACTTGCAAACTAATAGGTATAACAAAATATATAGCAGCTCTGTGTTTAGATGTACAGGATCTGAAACAGCTTCCATGATGATTGGACAACAATGCACAGAGAGAAATAACCATTGATAAGAACTGAACTTTCCTTAGAATGTATGGTCACCTAAAATAATACTACACTAAAATTTAGATTCTAGTAAGCTTTTGAGATTGACTAAACCTGTCGAAAAGGTTGGAGAGACTGGTATTCTACAGTGTTCTTATAATGCACAATTGCATAAAGGCATATTCTTATCAAGATTTATGACTTTCGAAATGAAGTAATTTACTTGAACATGAAATGCACATTTATGATAAAGAAAAGGATAGACAAATTCATGATGAGGTTCATATTCCCCATTTGAACTGCCTACAAGAAACTATTTCTTCGTAAGGGTAATAAAGCATGTCTCCATCCTGCTTGAGTGGATTGTGAAAGTTCCTTGACCTGATTATCTAATT
This sequence comes from Pseudotsuga menziesii, assembly GCA_001517045.1. NCBI lineage: Eukaryota > Viridiplantae > Streptophyta > Pinopsida > Pinales > Pinaceae > Pseudotsuga > Pseudotsuga menziesii. The sequence continues at coordinate 167,573 of LPNX010021634.1, forward strand.
ATGAATTAGTTTTAAGTTCCAATTCCCTTTAGGCCCTATGGCATGTTTACGCCTTCCACTCTGACTCCCCATGTGGGATGTGTTGCTTCTTCAATGGAATATAAAATCCTCACTAAGACCTGGGTCTCGTATTTTGGTGTGGAGTTATACTTACAAGTACAAAATTCAAGGTTCATGAAGAATTGTTCAAAACCTACCATTAGTACAGCATTATAACACAGGGTATGTTTCTGCGGGAGGATAGAGGTAGGGAAGAGCAGATGGTAAGAGTAAGAGAGGTTCTGACCTAGCTAATTTAAAGAAAAAAAATCTAAATCTTGGTTGAATTAGAGATTGAATAGTCTCTTAGTAAGGGGTAATGTGTTGGTGAGTGAGTGTAGCACTAAGGCCTTATATTTATTTTCTCTTAGGCACCAATTTTGGAAAGTGATGCTAAGAAGTCCCCAAGATGGCCAAGGGATATCTGACAATCCTACACGATATTGGTAATGTCCCAGTGCAAATTAGGGACATCCCCTGTGCAGTGTTAGATCTTAAAAGATAGGCTCATCTGAAAATGGTTATCTCTTGTATTTAGATCCATAAAAATATGTCTATATCCATAGATAACAAACTTGAAAAAAACAAAGGCTTAAAATGGCTGGATAAAAGGAAACAAAATCTGTAAATGCCATATTAGCAAGAGGTAAAACACAATTATTAAAATAAAATTACTAATATCCAACAACAGAAGAAGACAAAACTCACCCTTGGCCTCTGAAGAAACCAAAAATGTGCTTCCCTCTGAAGTACTCTGAAATCCTTGCACCTTTGGGCCAGAAGCATTATTAGATAGTCCATTAATATTCAATAGTTCATGTCTATTTGTGTTTTCCAAAACATCTTGTCCATTTTCCCACTCCCTCTGCAATTGCCTAGATGATGCCAAATTGGGAGTGGAATAATGGATTGATCTTTCTATAGAACCTTCTGACCTTGCAAATAAAAATCTTGACTGCTTGCTATTCTGAGACTTCCATGAACTTGATATTTCCTTTGACAACCCATTGTATTTATTAGTCTCAATAAGGAGCAAATTTGCTAAATTGTGAGGACTATTTAATACACTATCATCTGAGTCAAAATTCAAAGACAGTATGTTTGAAATTATACTGTTTTCTCCAACATTTGAGCCATTCATATAAACTTCTGGAAGGATATTACACACCAGATTCTCCAAGCATTCTAGCTTTCTAGAAGTGGCATTAGAATCTCTAGCAATTTCTACTTTCTCAGGAATTTGAAAACCAGTACTTGTACTTCTATCGGTTGCATCTAACATAGACTCATTTTCAAAATTTTGGATAGATCTTGTACTAGTATTTCTAGCTTCTAAAACTGATCTTTCCTCTAACATAGGCTCATTTTCACAATTTTGGATAGAACCTGCACTAGTCTTTTCAGCAGTTGAAACTAATCTTTCCTTTGCTTTATGATCAGTAACTCCAAAGCTGTCACCATCACCATTAAGGGTGCAAGTATTTACATACTTTTGATGAAGAGAACAATCTTTAGAACTATATTCATCCATTGAAAATTGGACTTTTTCCATAAAAGGAGGCACCTCTGCTTCTAAAGAAATATCTTTAGAGAAACCTTCACCATATGGTTCTGCAAAGTGTTCTTCATAATTGTTTTGATACCTATCATCAAATGGAGACCTTTGTAGACAATTCTCAACATGGTTTCCTAAAAGCATTCTACTGCTTTTATTTAGAGCAAAAACATTCACTTCACTGTTGCTTTGAACAACAGAGTTGCTTTGAGGGAAAGAGATTGGAAAGCTATCTTTAGAAAGTCCAACACAGAAAATACCATATGACACTGAAGCTGCATCTGTTCTTTCACTTCTTACTGTTTCAATGTGCCCACTGCCCAACTCAGATGAACCCTTGTGTGTGCCAGAGGAAAAATTCTTCAATAGACTTTTAAAACCTTCATGACTCCTACATTTCATAGTAGGATCAACTAAACTGGCATTCTTTCCATGGAAAGATTCCCCAGCGATATTTACATGTGAATTTAATTTTATATCTGTTCCATTCATTGCATTATCAATATGTTTTTTAGATATAAACGTTGATGAATGCCCACCCTTATTGACCAATAGCTTGCCATGATCAAAACTCAACCTTGATGCCGCAGCTTCCACCACCAAGGCAAGGAGATTTAATGTTGGCGACACTAAAAGTGAATGAGATGAACTTGTTTTATGATTAGAGGAGCCATGAACAGCTGGGATCCTCATACTAAATGATTTTTCCTATGCAGCATGGGATCCCCTGCAACAACCATTAATGTCTCAATATTCAGTAAGATATGTAATATTCCACCACAAACTCCTAAATCATATGGAAGCTTATGTTCACTAAACTTAATGTGTAATGTTACTCTGCACCAATCCAGGGGGTGCTGGAAAACTAAACAAATATTCTATGACAAGAAACAAATTTCATACCAAGATGCACTAGCTAGCAATACAACTGATCTTCTAGCAACTCCACTAGCAAGGGAAGTCTCAGCATTACCTCTTGTGTTCTAGTTTCACATGGAAATCTGAATAGGTATATATTATTAGGAAATGAAAATGAAGCCATGTATAAAGAATCTAGAAGACATTCACTCAAGTAAAACATAAGTTGTCTAAAGAAAATACACATTAGCTTCTATACTAATGATTATTTAGGACTGAATCAGAAGCTATTAAATAATCTAATATGGAAGCATAGAAAAACATGTCTCCACAAATATCAATAACAAATGCTAAAGATAATTGGACAAAAGTACAATATACTAAAATCCTAAAGTCACTTACAGGAGCCAGTGATTTGCTCAATCTACTTGAAGAAGCTGATCCAAGCAAGGAAAACTTTGCCACTAGTGGAGGTAAACAAAGTCCCCAGTGTTGCTGTGAAGGATTTGTAACATCATAGAACTTTTGATTTTTGCTGCTAGAAAAATAGGACATAGAAAATAAAAAATCATAAAAGTTAAATGTGAAATATTTTTTTAAACAATTTAGCCCAATAAAGAAAACTTTCTAAATTAATATAAATATATTAATAAGAATATTATGTCGAATGTTTCAAAATAAACTAAAAGAGACAATTGGGGCAACAATGCAGCAAATATTACATCCCATAACTAGTGTACAGATATACAAAGTAGCCAAGGCTGATGTCTGAAAATTTGTCCATTCCAATTTCCTCCAACAAATTTTACAAAATTTTCCCCCAAATGATCTCTTGAAGGAATTCTTCACTACAACAGCCAACCCCATACATGTGGGGCCTTCCTCTTATCCATCACAAATTACATGGGAAAAACCCTTGAATCTATCAGTTAATGCGTGAAATTCCTTCTCTCCATCATTAACATGGTAAAAATCAGAGTTGAATCTGGTTGTTAACATGTTTTGCATTGAAACCCCCAAATACCATGAGAGGGGTAAAGATGAATTCCTTACCACGGCGGAATCTACAAATGATGAAGCAGAAGAGTGTTGCAAATACCTCTCCATTGTCTTTGAATGGAATTCCTATCAAGTTGTAGCCAAAACAATATTTAACTTGATCCAAAAAGAATTCTAAGAGGCTTGACCATGTGTTAAGATGCATATAAAGAGATAAAATGTATTGAATGTGTTTGGTGCCCAAACTAAACCTGAAACTCTGGTAATTGAGGAAAATTCTTATGCAATGGTGGCAACAACAGATCCTCCAATATATGCAAATTACAAAAAGGATGAGAACATGTATGAAAATTCAGGTGGAATGAAAAAAAATGAAAACTAGCTTGTAATAGTTTGTGTTGCATACTTACTTTTTTGTTGAGTGAGCATGCTTTGAAATTTGAAATTTTGGCAAGCATCTCCTCTTCAAGTCCATCCACACTCTTAAACTTGAATAAATAAAAGAAGAATATGTCAAAAATGTATGTTGATTTTCAAGCCCTTATGGTTTGCTTGTAAATAATCAAATGCACTAGTGTAAGTTAACATTCACACAAACTTGAGAGTTTGCAAACAATTGATTCCACAATATACCTTGTAGGGCGGCTTCTCTAAGTTGTTTCAAGTCTAGGATCCTTCAGTATTGTGAGTATTAATGTTTTGTACTTTTGAAAAGGTGCACCAGTACCATCCTAAAATAGATTTCTTCTGCAATGAGACACTGGGGACACTAACCACTTAAAACACTAAGGAAAGATGAATGATATTGTTCTTACATGAACTAGGGATTGCTTGTGGAGCTGCTCAGATGTTCTACACTGAAGAAAAAAAACACTTTTTCAACAACAAAAGCAAATAGAAAGCGAATTTCACTAACTACAAAAAAGCATGGTCATTATCACAATTTACACTAGGTAGGAAAGGAATATGCATAAAATATCCAAGATCTAGGATTGACAAAAGCACACTCTACCTTCAAGGCTGAGTTCCATTTTCTTTCAATGTTTTTATTGATAGAAGTAGTTGAGCCTTTGTTTGGATTTGTTTTGTGTGGAAAAATGTGTTCTTTTACCTTAAGAATCTGAAAGAAAAATTAAAAGAAAAGTATAAAACTAACAGACATACAACCCTGTCTCTATAACAAACATGCATCATTCTCCCTACCCTAAACATAACCCATCTGCACAATGCATGTTAAAAGAATTCAACAAAAACAATATCAACAAAATGAACATTCAATTAAACAATCATGTCACCTGCCTTAATCGTCCCGCTTCAAGCTTTTGCCTTTTCACTGCTTGGTTTTCTTATGCAGCACTCTTTTCAGCACAATATCTAAAAATTACATTATTACACATGGACGTTAATGGATAATATATATCTTACTTGGTATTTACCACATACAATGGGATTACTATATTTTCCTGACAAAACTTGCCTGTCTAGGGCCTGTTTAGTATTTTTAACTTCTGTTGTGCAATTTCGTCTTGAATTTGCTTGTTTGGACAACTTGTTGCCTACAGACTTTGCTACGGAAGGCTTCCTTAGGAGATGAGTAGCTTTATTAACAGTCTTTTTAACCACCTTAGGTATAACTTTTGCACTAGGAGTATGAACCTCCATCTCTAAAATTCCAATTTAACATGCAAAGCATGAGCAACTTCCACCAATACCAAAATTATAAGTACATTTGAAGTTTAATTCTTTCAAAAAACAGATTGCACAGATCTTCATAGTTCTCAATTTCAAGTAAGTTTGATTCTGCCTTAAAGTGGTTACAACAAATGGACCAAGAAAGAATCATAGCTGATCTTATCACATATAGTACCCTTATTGAATTGGCTTGAAATCTGAAGGAATACTCAAAAGCAATCTCACTTTTCTCCAAGTTAAAGGTTGTAAACCTATATCCTGATATCATTTTATATAATGCAATGATCAATGTCTTTGACAATGCAAAATGGTTCCAAGAAGCTAAAGATCTTCTCATTGAGATAAGGGAGTAGAATATTACACTAGATATTGATGTTCCTTAGATCAAAGGTTACCTAGTCACAACGAGTTGACACTCGTTCAAACTTTTCACTATGCAGAGAGATAGAAAACAGAATTGTATGTTTTTTAACTGATTGTGTGGCTTCATCATCTTGAGAGTTGGGCCAAAAACAACCCCAATGGAAAGAAGGCTCCAATTAAATCACATGTTCATTTTCCAGTAAAAAATACTGCAACTCTCTCAGTGACAACTCCAAATAAGCCAACTCCGATAGGAAAAGGACATGATAAACACCTTCATGAGCTTTCTCAGGCAGACAGAGATATGTTAAAAGAAGTAAATTCAGAAAATTGACACTTGCAACAAGTAAAAGTCAAGAAGTTGATACAGCTAGCTTGAGATCTACTAATGAGTCTACTTGTAAGCTGATCAAGAGCAATAGTCACTCTCGCACTGGGCTACTAGTACTACCAACACAAAGAATGTTAGGAACCCATGTCAATCCTTCTCTTTACCATGTTAGTATATTGTTGTTGGATGCATATGCTTTGTAAGTCGTCCCATAGTAATTGTTGATCCATATTTTGTGTTATTGTTGTTGGGCGCATATGATTTGTAAGCTGCCTATAGTATTTGTTGATCCATAGTTTATATTGGCCCATGGTTTTGACCCATAGTATTGGCGCCTATTTTTAGTATAAAAGTGTGTGTTGAGGCCAAGGAAGGCACCGTGAAG
>LPNX010021634.1:174613-303200 GCA_001517045.1 Pseudotsuga menziesii
TGCCAAACAGTATTTCAGTCTTCATAATACTTTTGATGTCCACCAAGTTCCACTTTCCTCCTTTCATTTGGAATAGGAATCTCTTCAATGGTATCATTGGTACATCAAGGCTCATGAAGAGCCAAAATGGCCTGATTTTTGCCAGCTCCTTTTGCAACGATTTGGTCCTAGTGCTTTTGATGACTTCATAGGAGCTCTCACTAAACTTCGCCAAATTGGCACTGTGAAAGAGTATCAAACTAAATTTGAGAACCTAGCTAATCACACTAAAGGATTACCTGATGACTTCTACCGGAGTTGTTTTATCAGTGGTCTAAAGGATGCAATTCGCTCTGAGGTCAAAATGTTTAGTCCCAACACAATGATGGAAGCCCTGGGGTTGGCTAAGTTGGCAGAAGACAATATGGCAGCCCAAAAGCACTCCAAATCCTCTTTTGTTCCCTTCCAAAATATGGGTTATCAACGACCTCCCATTCCGCCAGCTCCTCGCTCACCTCCAATCAAGCATTTGTCTAAAACAGAGATGCAGGCATGCAGAGAAAAAGGGCTTTGTTATAATTGTGATGAGAAATTCAGTCGGAGACATCGATGTGTTCAAAAAAAGCTCTATCTCTTGGATGTGGATTCTCCACCTACCTCTGAAATTGGTGAAGAACCTTTCGATACAATGGATGCTCCAGTTGACACTCTAGAGCCGCCTACTGAACCTCCATCTCAGGACGACCAGCCCGAGATATCCCTCCATGCTTTAGCTAGAGTCACTGCCCCCCAAACAATGCGGGTACATGGTTACTTCAAGAAGCTTCCTCTTACAATACTCATTGATTCTGGCAGCACTCATAATTTCATTGACCCTCGGATCACCAAACAAGCTGATTGTTTTATCCATCCTTGCTCCAACTTTGAAGTCATGGTTTCCAATGGGGGCACCTTACCTTGCAAAGGGAAGTGTCGTAATGTGCGTATCTCTATGGGAGATTATAATTTCCGCTCTGACATGTCTGCCTTGACCTTAGGTGAATTTGATGTGGTTTTGGGTGCTCAATGGCTGCGCACACTTGGCCCCATATTATGGGATTTTGCTGAACTTTGGATGCAGTTCTCCCCCGATGGCCACAAACACACATTGAAAGGATTACAACCAGGGTCTCTCAGCATCATTAGTTCACATTGCATGGAAAAAATCCTTAAGAAGAGTTCCCATGGTGTCATCGCTCAGCTCCATTCCATTCAAATGCAACCATCAACGGCCCCCACTACTCCTTTAGATCTCCAACAAATTCTGGATCGATATACAGGTGTTTTTGCTGAACCAGTAGGACTTCGATCTTCACGACTAGAGGACCATAGTATTCAGCTCCTTCCTGGAAGCATTCATCCCAACATCAGGCCCTATCGCTACCCATTTCACCAAAAAACAGAGATTGAACTCCTCGTTAGGGACTTACTGAAGCAAGGTATTATTCGCCCAAGCACAAGTTCCTTTTCTTCACCAGTTCTTCTTGTCCACAAAAAATATGGGTCATGGCGCCTCTGCATTGAATTCCGAGCACTTAATCACCTCACCATCAAGGATAAGTTTCCAATTCCTGTTGTTGATGAGCTTCTTGATGAGCTTCATGGTGCTCAATTTTTCTCCAAGTTGGATCTTCGCTATGGGTATCATCAAATTCGGGTTCAGGAGGATGATATCCCTAAAACAGCTTTCCACACACATGATGGCCACTATGAGTTTTTGGTCATGCCCTTTGGTCTCACTAATGCTCCTTCCACATTTCAGGCCTTGATGAATAAAATATTTCGACCCTATTTGCGGAAATTCATTCTGGTATTTTTTGATGATATCCTCATCTACAGTAAAACATGGGCTGAACATCTCCAGCATCTGGCTCTTGTAATGAAACTTTTCTCTGATCATCATCTCCATGCCAAAAAGTCTAAATGTGTTTTTGGCCAAACGGAAGTTGAGTATCTCGGGCACATTATCTCAGCACAAGGGGTTCATGTGGATCCTGCCAAAATCGCTGCCATGAACAATTGGCCGCATCCTAAGACACTCAAGAGCCTTCGTGGTTTTTGGGGGTTGACTGGATACTACCGCAAGTTTGTCAAGGATTATGGGAATATTGCAGCTCCATTAACTACTCTGTTGAAAAAGGATGCTTTTACATGGACACATGTTACTGAGTGTGCATTTGACAAGCTGAAACAAGCTATGTGTACTACACTTGTTCTAGCTATGCCCGATTTTTCCAAGCCCTTCACTATTGAGAGTGATGCTTGCGGAAATGGACTTGGTGCTATTCTCCTTCAAGATGAACACCCCATTGCGTTCACTAGCAAAGACCTTTCCGGTAAGAATTTAGCTACCTCTACATATGAGAAGGAAATGATGGCTATTTTGCATGTAGTACAAAAGTGGCTCCCTCTCGCTGAATGGTGGTACAATACCTCTTACCACACTGCCTATAAAATGACTCCATATGAAGTAGTTTATGGTCAGGCACTACCAATTCTTCTTCCTTACACCCCCAGCAGTTCTCCAGTTCAGGCAGTTGACATGGTCCTTCGAAACTGCGATGAGGTTCTTCGCATTTTGCGCGAAAACCTTCACATGGCAAGAAATTGCATGAAGCAACAAGCTAATCAGCATCGTTCTGAGCACACTTTTGAAGCCAGTGATATGGTTTTTCTTTGTCTCCAGCCTTACAAGCAATCCTCACTAAAACTCAAAGGGTGTCATAAGCTCGCTCCAAAGTTCTATGGGCCATATAGGATTCTTCAGAAGATTGGGTCTGTTGCTTATAAATTGGAACTTCCGCCTTCTTCCCGCATTCATCCAATATTTCATGTCTCTTGTCTGAAGAAAGTTCTTCTCACCAACATCAAAGGCCAAACTATTTTACCAGAACTGGACAATGAAGGATCCATCCTTTTGGAGCCGGAGGCTGTCCTCAATAAGCACACTCATCAGCTTCGCTCTCGCTCTATCATAGAGGTCTTAATTCAATGGCAAGAAATGCAGCCTGAGGATGCTACGTGGGAACCACTCCTTCAGATTCAGTGAAAATTTCCACATCTAAAGCTTTGAGGTCAAAGCTTTTTCTAAGGGGGAGGGGATGTTAGGAACCCATGTCAATCCTTCTCTTTACCATGTTAGTATATTGTTGTTGGATGCATATGCTTTGTAAGTCATCCCATAGTAATTGTTGATCCATAGTTTGTGTTATTGTTGTTGGGCACATATGCTTTGTAAGCCTCCTATAGTATTTGTTGATCCATAGTTTATATTGGCCCATGGTTTTGACCCATAGTATTGGCACCTATTTTTAGTATAAAAGTGTGTGTTGAGGCCAAGGAAGGCACCATGAAGTTATTTTGTATTGAGCTTGCTCAAAGGAGGTTTCCCCCTCGAAGTGGCCTGCGATTAATATAAAAGTGATTTTGAGTTCTGCTGCTATATCGTGTATTTTGATTACTTGTTTTCTGCAGGGTGCTCACAAAGAACGAGTATAATGGACTGAGGTGACATATGACAACCATTGCCTTTAGTAATAATACCATCACATTGTAACATTATGCAGACTGGTGTTTGTGTTGTCCTTATAGGGGTAATAAAGACTTGGGGCCAAGTTGCATGTTTTTTTAACAGCATCAGTTTAAATGGAGTTGCATGAGATATAACAGTGCATGCCTTTTATCCCACAAAAGTTTGCAAATTTGCATGTGGTCCCTAAACCATGCTTAGAGACTCGTGTTGTAAGGAATACTTAATCAGTACATTCACTGACCTCAAGAAGAATTTGTCTAAGGGTAATCTGTAGTATGTACTACAGTAATAGATATGCATGCTTCTCAAACTCTAGTTTAAAAGGTCGAGTTTGCATGGAGGACAAGACAATGGTCCCATTTGAGTGGTAAAAGGATAAAACAACAATTCAAGAGGGTGACATAGCATGTTGTAAAAAGCAGTTCAAGATCATCCTTTAGTATTTTATAGGAGTTCTCACAGGATTCCAAATCCTGTTTGCATGCAGTTCAACCAAAGATATGCTCTGAATTATCTGTAGAGTTATACAGGAAGAGTTTTTATAGTAGCTAGGTGAATGGGGGTGACAAGGACCCTCATCCAGTCATTGGGTCAATGGTCTGGTAGATTTGGCCATGATAGGAGAGGGTGCATAACTTCTCAAGCCAAGGGTATACTTTCTTTCATCAATAAAGTCCTATGGCACACTTTCCTAGGTTAATTGATGCCTTTAAAGATAGAAGATTTGGTTGTAATGGTGTTGGATCCCCAGGGATTTTTCCATCATAATTCCAGACTGACATTGAGTAAAGCTAGACCATTGATCCACATGTTGTGTTCCCTATTTTCCATATTCCTGATAGCATATTTTTTACCCTTTTTCATTCAAATTGTGAAGATCAGTTTGTAGATTTAGAAGGTCCTGACTCCTTACCTCTGATCTTCCTGAACTATTGCAAGTTTCAGCAACTTGTACAATGAGAAATCCACACCTTAGCATCCTAATAGTGATCAAGCAAGGTTTTCATTAGCACCGAACCCAAGTGTTCGGGTTATGTTTTTCTCCTATGGCAAAATTATTTCACTTTGGAAACCTCACCCTTATCCTCTAGTTTCCTTTGGATGCATATTTTAGCTTGACTTTGAACCCATCATCCCTTGGTAGGCACTAGTCTCATCTAATTCCTACCACCTAGTTCTTATAGAGTTCAGACCATTCTGACGCAAAATTCCTAATGAATAAATCAACCATGAATAATTATTCATTGACTTATGCTTCTTCAAGAATTTGATTTGACCATAAAAGGCAATCTAGGAAGAGACTACTTAGCATAAGACATCTATCTTGTTTGTTTAACTTAAAGGATGAAGGACCGTCCTTGCACCCATCTTGATTGTGGTAACTTGCCCCTTTTTCTATAATGAATTAACTCTACGCTCTATGGTTTCTTATGAAAATTGCAGTCAAGAGAAGAATAGAAAGCCTCCAAAGAAGCATTAAAATTGTCAAATAGGAAGGATGAAAGGGGAATCTCTTTAAGAGCAGTTTGAAAATTGGTACAAGGATAAGACAATTGCAACTGATAAGTCTTTGCCAAACTTTCCAATGACTAATATGTGGGTTGGCTCATCGGAAATAGTATGATATTCCAAGGAAGTGAGATTTCACTTAAGCACATGTGCCACCATATAAGATGTGCCTATGAAGGTTCATGGAAACCTGAAAATTATAAACCTCGAAAAATCCTGAAGACTCCAAAAATCAATAAAACAAGGCCTAGTCAAGGAACCCTAGGCATTTGTGGAGCTTAAGGCATTTTATTTATATATAAAATCATTTATTTCTTTCAAATTTGCAGCAGGTTCAAACATAGGTAATAGAGCTGAGTTTTATGCTCTGTGGTTTCTTATGAAAATTGTAGTGGAAAGAAAAATAGAAAGCCTCTAGGTCATGGGAGACTCAATACTGGTCCTGTACTGGGCAAATGGTAGATGGCACATTAAAAACCTAGGTCCTTTGGCCAATCATGAACAAAAATTCAGAGGTAAAAGTGAAGTTTTCTGAAATTTCCCTTTCCCATAAATACAAAAATTTCAGTGGGTAGGCAGATAAATTATCTAAAGAAGATTTTTATGTGTAGGAAGGTTTATTGTCTGAATAGGAATTTAAGGAAGAGTCTCTGTTCCAGAATCTGTTCAATCTTTATATTTAATGTGAGCATGTAAAACTCTGTTAGCGGTTTTATCTAGTTCAACTAGATGTCAACGTTTTATGAGTATGAATTTTATCCAAAATAGGATAGTTCTGAATCATTTTTATGCTAAAAAGACAACATTGAGGAAGGATAGACATTGGATGTCCATTATATGTAGTATAGTAAACCCTACTGGAGATTTTTTGTAAAAAGGAAGAAAAGACCTGGCTTTGAATGTGTCAGCAAGACAAGATGAGGTACATTCAGAATTGTGCTATGAAATATCAGATATAAAGCTTTTTCCATGGAACAAAAAAGAGAGATTGGTGTCTATATGAAACCCCCACAAGAGATTTTCCAATGATTTCTTTGGAATCAAGGTAAATCTCTGTATCCTTCGGTATGTCACCTTAGGAGAACCTAAAGGACACATAATAGCTATTCCAACGGTTTCTCTAAATTCAAAAGAAAAAATCTGGGCATCCCCTGACGCATAATTTCTACTAATTGTATCAGAAGAGCCTCATATATTATGTTTTTACATGTTTGAAAAAACTTGAGCTATTAGCTGCAACTAATGTGCTTTCCAACTCAAACTCAGTTTAATTCCATAACTACAAGGAACCCTCAACATACCAAACATGCCAAGCCGAAATCACAGTCACAATACATCTTGACCTGCAATGTAAAATTTATTAAAAACTAACCTAACACAAAGACATGAAGAACAAAGAAAGAAATCTCAGAAATATAATTAATCATTTTGCAATAAAAAAAATAGTTCTAGTTTACTCACAAACCTAAAAACATCTAGAAAAATACTGTCACCTTGTTAGAGGGCAATAGTCATGTGATAAAAGAAACTCAAATACCAAAAAATGGAACTGCAATATTGCTCGATGTGGGTCATATAGACCTGACCAGACCTGCCTATACTGATAAGATAAAATTTTGTCCATGCTAGGTAGTCCACATGGAGCACATCCTGAGTTACCCAATAACTCAACCAGCTTGAGGCATTTTATTCAAATGGGAAAATCATTTATTCTTTCAAATTTGCAGCAGGTTCGGGCACAAATAATAGAGATGAGTTTTACACTCTATGGTTGCTTATGAAAATTGTAGCCAAGAGAAGAATAGAAAGCCTCCGGAGAAGCATTAAATTTGTCAAATAGGAATGATGAAAGGGGAATATCTTTAAGAGGGGTTTGAGAAATGGTAGAAGGATAAGACATTGGCAACTGATGAGTCTTTGCCAAACTTTCTAACGACTAATATGGGGGTTGGATCACCGGAAATAGTATGATATTCCAAGGAAGTGAGATTTCACTTAAGCACATGTGCCACCATATAAGATGTGCCTATGAAGGTTCATGGAAACCTAAAAATCCTAAACCTCAAAGAATCCTTAACACTCCAGAAATCAATAAAACAAGGCCCGATAAGCTAGTCAAGGAACCCTTGGTATTTGTGGAGCTTAAGGAATTTTATTTATATATGAAAATCATTTATTTATTTCAAGTTTGTAGCAGGTTCAGACACAAGTAATAGAGCTGAGTTTTATCCTCTGTGGTTTCTTATGAAAATTGTAGTGGAGAGAAAAATAGAAAGCCTCAGGTCATGGGAGAATCAATACTGGTCCTGGAATGGAAAAATGGTAGATGGCACATTAAAAACCTAGGTCCTTTTGCCAATAATGAACAAAAATTCATAGGTAAAAGTGAATTTTTCTAAAATTTCCTTTTCCCATATATACAGAAGTTTCAGTGGGCAAGCAAATAAATTATCTAAAGAAGATTTTTTTGTACAGGAAGGTTTATTGTCTGAACAGGAATTTAAGGAAGAGTCTCTGTTCTAGAATTTGTTCAATCTTTATATTGAAAGTAAGCATGTAAAACTATGTTAGAAGTTTTATCTAGTTTAACTCGATGTCAACGTTATATGAGTATGAATTCATCCAAGATAGGATAGTTCTGAATGATTTTTGATGCTATAAAGCACATATTGAGGAAGGCTAGCCATTGGATGTCCATTATATGTAGTATAGTAAACCCTACTCGGGATTTATTGTAAAAAGGAAGCGAAGACATGGCTTTGAATGTGTCGGAAAGACAAGATGAGGTACATTCTGAATTGACCTATGAAATATCAGATATAAAGCTTTTTTCATGGAACAAAAAAGAGAGATTAGTATCTATATGAAACCCCCACAAGAGCTTTTCCAATGATTTCTTTGGAATCAAGGTAAATCTCTATATCCTTCGGTATGTCACCTTAGGAGAACCTAAAGGACCCACAATAGCTGTTTCAACAGTTTCTCTCAATTCAAAAGAAAAAATCTGGGCATCCCCTGACGCATAATTTCTACTAATTGTATGAGAAGAGCCTGATATATTAGGTTTTTCTATGTTTGAAAAAAAATCAAGCTATTAGCTGAAACTAGTGTTCTTTCAAACTCAAAATTAGTTTAATTCCATGACTACAAGAAACCCTCAATGTACCAAACATGCCAAGCTGAAATCACAGTCACAATACATCTTGACCTGCAATGTAAAATTTACTAAAAAATAACCTAACACAAAGACATGAAGAACAAAAAAAGAAAATTCAGAAATATAATTAATCATTTTGCAATAAAAAAAATAGTTCCCAAAACATCTGCAAAATGATTGTCACCTTGTTAGAGGGAAACAATTATGTGATAAAAAATCTGAAATACCAAAAAAATCAGGCAATGGAACTGCAGTATTGCTCGATATGGGTCATAAAGACTTGAAGAGGCCAATGAAAATGACAACAAAAGGTGAGGCTCTCTATTGACACTTTTATTGTTGGCCACTCCTATTTTTTTCATGCATTTTTAACATTTTGCGCCAGAAATTAATACGACTCATGACTATGAAATGGAGTAGAATACAAAAGTTAGATGATGAACAGTCTGGTAAATTGTTTCAAATTTGGCTCAACAAAAAGCTCGAGGAGGCTCGAGAATAAGTTTTAGACCACGACATGGCAATTATTTTTTCTGTTTGGGTTATACAGATTTATAAAATGGGGATCACAAGTTAAACTCACTAACCTGTGAAAAGCTTGGCAAGTGCTCGTGGTTCATACTCACTGTAAACCAGTGAGTTTAATTACGACATATTAGAGCGAATCAACTGGGTTATGTTCCAAGGGACTCTTGTCCACAAAACCCATAATTTATGCAACAAAAAACAGAATGTCACAAACACCCTAAATCAATAATTTCATTTTGCCAATAAATTTATAAAGAAAAAAAAGTGAAAAAGAAAATTGTATACTCTATTGGAGAAAACCTTAGATTTTCGATTTCAAGGAGGTCGTGAATGTAACTTACCAAGATTTGGAAACAGCCTTAAAAGAGATGCCAGGTATGGAAACATTGGTATCTTTGTAGGAGTTGTCAACATATGAATTTGTCAATAAGGTGGGTACATACTATAGACAGATTGCATAATTATTGGTTGTGTCAATGTAAATGAACAAAGGGAGGAATTTTAATATCCAGTCTATCTCTTTACTTCCAAAACCGACACTCTTTCTGAGGTTAGTGGAAATTTTCTATTGTTCCCAAGGTAATTATTCTTATTCTATTATGCAGTTCTTGACGCCAAACTTTCTACAACCAATGTCAATATGCACAGGAATGGTTCTTCTCCTCGACATTTGTATATCTATCAAAAATTAAGACAGGTCTTTATATTAGGCTCTATAATTATCTAGAGTTTCAGGAGGTCATTGTTTTGATCACATGTGGCAATTGGTAATTGCCAAAAAAGTGGACCTATTTAACATGGTCAACTATGATGAGTAGATTCTATGGAGGTTTTGAGCCTATATAAAGAACAAAAAATTCTATTAAAACACAACTTGGAGTAACTCAATAGTCGAGAGCTTGGATTAGCTCAAGGATAGATCAGAATTTTAGCTCATGATATTTGATAGCTCCATATCATGGGAGCATTGGTGGCTCTAGAAAGAATATCATATATCTAGGATAATAGATCCAGGAACAGGTTTATCTGAAATTGCTTTTGAAATCTGAAATTTGTAATGGATACTATGTTTGTATGTGTTTCCAATTGTGTTGTTCTACTCTCTTGGAAAGCAGACCTACAGGTTGTTGAGTTTACTTATTGGACTCTCGGCTTCCTACACCAACTAGCTTCTCTTGGTCCAATGTAGCTCAATTTTAAAACTTTGAACACTTGAGACATTAGACCCTAGTTATCTATTTGAAAAGTAAAATTGTGAAACTGTGCTCTTATTTCCAAACAAATCAAAACCAATCAAAGACACACTAAATCTTGGGATTTAATTCCAAAAAAAGACAATAAACCAGAGATCTAACTAATCAGTTCTTTCTCTAATGCAACTATTAAAATGAAATTACCATTTAGCCTTTCTAAAATACAAGTATACTACATACAACTAAGGATTTGATGATTTAAATTCAAAATATATTGTCCAAACCACCCAACTGATCTATGACAATACTCTGACATCTAAATAACTATATTCCTTATGTCTTCTATTCATATTCTCACAAAAATTATTATTATTGTTGTCTAGATCTATATAGGAATGTAGATATGTCACATGTGTAATGTTCCCAAGTAAAATTGCACTAAAATTTTCAACTTATTGTTGAATAGATTGGGGTTATTACCTTGTCAAACATTCCACTATCACCATATTAGACAATTGTAAGTCATATTCTTAACACCAAACATATCAGGGTAAAGAACTTGACCCAACTAAATAGTTTTTGTCTATATGATGTACTGATTTTAATTCACTAATTTTTTGATAAACACTTTGCAAACCTTTCTTTGATTGTTGTAGGTAAGAATAGGCACCAACTACATCTGTGTGGAGACTTTTTTCAAACACTTAATATGTGGACTGTTGCTACTGACTATAATGTCCCTATCTTAACTTTACCCAAAATTTTCACCCAACTGCCGCCAGATATTTATAAATTCATCAACACTTTGAAAGGTAATTATTGTAACAACAATTAAGACTCTTTATGGGAATTCAATATCACTGCTATGCTTTGAAAACGACATAGTTGAGCTGGGTTGATAAGTATTTTTGCAATGATATTAATTACCCTCACTTCTAGTCTGGTTGTGACCCACTTTATGAATGCATTTGATAGGGATTTTTTGACAAACACGTTGTGTGTGACTCATGTAAATGCATGTCAAATTTTAGAATACTATTGTACCATTTTATTGGTTTACTGTGTGGTTTTAGCAAGAAAGAATGTATGGAATTTTATGTGGTACAAATAGGTAATTAACAGCAATAAAAATATCCAATAACCAATCTTAACAACACTTCATATCTGCAATTTATTTGAAATAACAAGTTGCATGCCTAGAAAATGATGGACATCAGCATTAATTTTTTGAAACCACATGTGGTAAGAGATATTTGGAGAGAACCTTATATTGATAACCACGACACTTTCTTGCAAGATCTGTTATCATACAAGAAGTATTTATTGCTGAAGTGAACATGCCTTTACACATCCATAAACAACTACAGAATTTGCCTACCAAGCACTATAATCATTATGGAATTCATCAAATTTCCTACTGCTATTTAACCTGGTTGTAACTCCCTACCCAAGGATGGCCACAAATATTGCATGCCCAGTGACGTGATTCACCCTTCATTCTTATGTTGGTTGGGGTAGCAATTCTAGGTACTTTGGTTGCATAAAGCAAAAGGGGTTTTCATTAGAGGAAATTTGGGGTCTAAAATGGGCCTTATAAGAAAATGCACCAATAATAAGTTTTGTGAGTTGGAATTCAAGAGCCAATAGAATTTCAATAAAATGAGTCAACCATAATGGTTCAATTGACATATTTGTCATAAAAGAAAACTACTTTTTTTGTTCGTATTTTCGACATATCTCCCTGTGTTTTTACTAAAATTTCAAGCAGAAGAGCCTGTTGGATGCATAATTTAACTTCGCATCCAAGGAGTACCCAGACTGCATACTTTTGACTGACCCTGCTACCCCAAAAACAAGAAATACCTGAAAAAATGTGATGATGGCATTATCATAACATTTTTTAAGGTATTTCTTGGTTTTTGGGTAGCAGGGTCTGTTAAAAGTATGCAGTGTGTAGAAATAATAGATCAATGCTATGTGCAATGATGCTAAGAAGAAGCATGGGAAATAGATCTTGCTACTAAGAATTCTCACAAGCATACACATGAAAACTAGAGAGAAGAAAAGAGACTAAATCACATGAATGAAGAGATGAATATTGGTGTGTATCCTTCCATTGAATAATTATGAATAATAGTGTACATAAATATTTCTTCCCTCATAGGAAAGTCGAATTGTATGGAAACAACTCATAAATCTCAAAAAGGCTGACTTACCAAAATATAGCAAACCTCCATAGGTGGATAAAGCACTTGCTAAATCTATCAAGGACCTCACGATTTGGAAAAAGCATGAGTGAGTTGTCAAGGAGATTGAAATAACATGATAATCCTAGAAAATGGAGAAAAACTAATGGAGGATGGGTTGGAAACAAAAGCTCCCAGTTTCCTAGTTGACTAGCTTTTATCTTATCCATAGAAAAGCAGGAAAAAGCAGAAAAAGTAGAAAAAAGCAGAATCTACTGTAAATTCCTATATACTAATTCTGGATCAACCCAGAATCAGAAATAAATCATTCCTATGATATAGATGGCATGCATTGACTTTAAGGTGCAAGTGGACGCCAACTAATTAAGCTAGTGGGTGAATAATTAATCAAATAATGATTAATTATTTTATCCTAAGTTATGAGTGGGTTTAATATATTCCAACACCCCCCTATAAGTCTAAATTTATGATGGTATGACAAAAAATATGGATGCATATGGATTCATATAGTGCCCAGCAACAAGGCTATGGTCACCTTTTTACAATTATTATGTCCAGAAAAGTGAGGAAAGAGGCAAAACCACATGGGGAAAATCCTCCCTCAAGATAGGACAAGGCACAAAATTTGAAATATTATGTCTTCAACATATCCTTATCTTCACTTGAATCATCTGAGTGAACTGCTTCTGGATGGAAGACTTGTTGAAGAAATCATGAACTCCATGATCATGTGCTGGAATGTAGAACCTGCAAGAAGGAAGAGGAGAGACTCCTTGTATCTCATCATCTGATGAAGTAGGAGCATTATCTGAATGCTTCTTTATGCTGTCAAACTCCGATCTGCAAACATAATATTAAATGGAAAAGAGATCTGTGCATACTCCTTCCCAAAGAGTACAAAAAATAAGGCAATTTATTTCACACCCAATTCCCTGAATAGCTGCAAAATTGTGATGTGAATCACATGTCAATCTTCCAATCTGATGTAACACCTGTATAGACCTGATATGAGGCTGATAAAACACTGATATATTAGAAACATTATCATATGGAAAAGCAAAGACAAGGGCTTCAGTGGCTCCATGAGGATATATGGCTAGACTAGGAAAATTATGAATAACTGGGGAAAACTGATAGGTGTAAAAATATGAATGATCGATGGGATTAAGATCTGAAAAATAAGTGTTTAGAACAGATCCAAACATGTTTAATATTATTCCAAATATGACTAAGGACATGGATAACCATCCAATGAAATATAGGAAAGACTTCAAACCATGTAAGATAAATATCACTGCATAAGAGACCAATGAGGAATCAACTAGTGATCTTGGGATTTGTATAGTCTTTGGATTATTCAGAGGTATGGTAGATGGTATGGATGGTGGTATTATATGTATCATTACATTCATATCAGCCTGCAAACAATCTTCTAAATCAGATATACAAGCTTGTGAGGAAGAGCTACTCAAAGGTAAGTCAATATCTAGTGAAAAATCACAATTTTTGGGAGATGAATCTAGTAGACTGAGAGGAGGATCATCAAAGAAAGGTTCTGATATTTATGATTCTGATATATAAGAGGATATATATATATATTATACACATGAGAAAAGGAGAGAACTCTGGCACTCAGAGCATAAGTTATATCACCTTGGAACTGCGCAGTATGACATTGTTCTGAGGAATCAACAGGCTTCTCTAGTTCATCTGGAAATTCGATCTTATGCATCTCAAGAAGCTGAGACATGATGTCCATATCCTTCTTTAAACAATTCTTCTCCGAATGAAAACCCTTTCTGCAATAAGAACACTTGGATGTGCTCCCTTTCTTCTTAACTTTCTTCATTAAATCTTCATATGAATCTTCATCTTCACTTTCTGACTTTGGCTTCTTCACAATTTGCTTCTCTTTAGATTTGAATTTCTTGCTTCCTTGAACCAAGAGAGCATGATCCTTGCCATTTGGAGAATTAAGGACACCCATATGGATCAATTTATCTTGCTCCTTTTTCAGTGAATCAAGAAAAGAATTTAAAGAAGGCATTTTCCACTTAGGAACAGCAAGCCTAGTTGCATGAAAAGTAGACACAAAAACTGAGTAATCAGGACCCAATTTTGAAAGAATGGAAAGGATTAATTGATCATATACTTTCTCAATCCCACATTACTTGAGCATTAGAACAAATGAATTGAACTTTGTGAAGAAACCCCCAAGAGATTCAAAATTGCTTGGACTCAATGAGAATAACTCAATCTCCAATTGATGCGCTCTTAGCTCATCTTGAACTCCAAAGAGAGACTCCAATTGAGTCAATACTTGTTTTGGAGTGGTAAAACCATCTATATGAAAGAGTATATCAGGAGAAATAGAGAGGAAAAGAAATCCATAGGCTTCATCCAACCTATTATGCCACTTAGCTTTCTCAATCACAGCATTGGGCTCATTCTCCAAAGCTAGTGTAACTCTGTATAATCCTCTACTACGCAATAGAATGGAGATTTTGGATTTCCATTCATGGTATTTGAAGGAAGTAATAATTATAGCTGATGAATAATCCATATTTCTGAATTGATGTGCTCAAGAATAAAATCTTTGCAACCTGCAAAACAAACTAGGAGAAAATCTTGAGGCTCTTCTTCAGAGAGGGATAGGAGACTGTAAGCACTCCTCAACTCTGTATAACTTGATCAATATTGTAGCTATGATACCATGTACAAATAATAGATCAATTCTATGTGCAATGATGCTAATAAGAAGCACAGGAAATAGATCTTGCTACTAAGAATTCTCACAAGCATACACAGGAAAACTAGAGAGAAGAAAAGAGACTGAATCACATGAATGAAGAGTGAATATTGGTGTGTATCCTTCCATTGAATAATTATGAATAATAGTGTACATAAATAGTTCTTCCCTCATAGTAAAGTCGAATTGTATGGAAACAACTCATAAATCTCAAAAAGGCTGACTTACCAAAATATAGCAAACCCCCATAGGTGGATAAAGCACTTGCTAAATCTATCAAGGACCTCACAAGTTGGAAAAAGCATGAGTGATTTTTCAAGGAGATGGAAATAACATGATAATCCTAGAAAATGGAGAAAAATTAATGGAGGATGCGTTGGAAACAAAAGCTCCTAGTTTCCTAGTTGACTAGCTTTTATCTTATCCATAGAAAAGCAAGAAAAAGCAGAAAAAAACAGAATCTACTGTAAAGTCCTGTATACTAATTCTGGATCAACCCAAAATCAAAAATAAATCATTCCTAGGATATAGATGGAATGCATTGACTTTAAGGTGCAAATGGATGCCAACTAATTAAGCTAGTGGGTGAATAATTAATCAAATAATGATTAATTATTTTATCCTAAGTTATGAGTGGGTTTAATATATTCCAACACAGTGTGGGTACTTGTTGGATGTGAAATTAAATTCCACATCCAATGAGCTCTCCTGCTCAGAATTTCAGTAAAAACACAAGGAGATATATTGAAAAATACAAACAAAAAAGGTAGTTTTTTTCATTCTTCCTCAAAAATTAATAACTATTATTTTATTATTTTAAATATTATTTTATTATTTTATATATAATTTTATTATTGTCCTTAGGAGGCCCATTTTAGACCTCAAATTTCCTCTAATGTGGGGATTAAATGTCTCCTTTGCATATTCATGCAATGCCCTTGGTGGGCAGAGATTGGAACAGTCTGGGCTTTCATTTTGGCTTGATCTTATTGATGTGGGAGTTTTCAAAGTCCTAGACCCACTTGCATTGGCTTCCCCTGTCCCTGTACCTATCCCTATCCCTATCCCTTGTTCATCATAATCTGAATCATTTCCACTGCTATAGTTACTCATGCTGCTAATTTCTCAATTTTTTAGTCTTATGTTCTGATTGTTCTGATTGTTCTGATCAGTGATTTGTAAATTTTTGGAATCCTGTAGCAAGGATTTCACTTTCATTTGTAATTGTTTTTAAAATTTCATAAAATAACATGCCTAAACAATGAAACATTGAATTTAATGGTTGTAAATGAGAGGCAAGAGCTTTAAAAAAATAAAAAAACAACACAGAAATTTATAAACAACAGTATCATGTGAACCAAAACATCTGGGCATGAAATCATATGTCAAAGAACCTCATATTTAGGTTTGGGCACATTAAAACAACATTGAATAGTAAATAAAGTGAAACACTGGTGTGTGTTCATTGTTTTGGGCACAATTTTAATTTGGCACTGTTTGTCTTCAATCTTCATAAAACAATCCAGGTTTGTCTTCAATCTTCATAAAACAATCCAAGGCATAAAACTCTACACTTGGTAGTAGTTATCCTTGGTTGGTTGCAACTATCCACAGGCTACAACTCTACACCGAGGTGCTCTCCACTAGTTATATGGTCTCCACAAGTTCAAGAACACCAAGAATGATTTGAATGGTTCTAGAAATAGCCGTACCCACCAAAGTTATATATTTAAGTTATGCCTCTTCTTTTATGTTTCTTTAGGGATACACAAAAAAGAACAGCAACATTCTTACCTCTATCTCTGACTGGGGTGCATAATTGTTCTATTAAGCTGACTGAGGGGATCCATCTATCTCCAGAATAGTATTAGAATGAACCCATTGATGCACTGACTGAATGCATTATAAGATTGTCGAAGGATATACAAACATAGGGGAGATAGGGAAATTTATCACCCATTGAAGAAGAATGGCATAGAGAAGAAGACAAATTTGGTTGATTCGGAGAAATAAAAGAAGAATTAGTTACTCACTGCACTTTTTTCAGTCCAAGGAGGGCAGCAACTTTCAGCCTTTCACTTGTTCAAGGCGGCAACACTCCACGGTTCTCCACGAACTCAAGACTGAAAACTTTTCACGGCTCAATTCAAGGCTTTCCATGGTAACAACTACCAAGTTTATGAAATGATTTGCAATGAAATGGTGAAGTGAAATCCTGAGGGTGTTTTAGGAAGTTAGGTTAGGATTCAATAATTTTAATTTTGTTTTATGAGTTAGGATTTAGTTTAGTTATGAATTGAGTTTTTTTTAACTTTTTAATTTAATTTTATAAATTTAATCTAAATCAATATTATAATTTAATTTAATTAAAATTTTAATCAAATTCAATTTAATTTAATTTTAATTTTTATGTAATTATTTTTATTGAAAAATAAAAAATCTAAAAATTAGGGGTTTTTAAGCGTTCCCCCATGAAGGTAGACATGGGGGACGTGGGGGGGCGCCTATAAGCCATCCCTAGAGGGGAAACATGATCCGCACCTAGGGAAACTTGGGGAAATGTGTTTCTTCATGTTTCCCTCAAAACGGGGGCATGGGGAAACGTTTCCCCAAGAGTTTCCCTGTCTTGGATGTGTGGGGAAGCGAGGGGGCATGTTCCCGACCCTAGGGGACACGTCCCCATGCAACATTGTATATTTCTCAAACAAGAGGACCTAAGGGGAAGGGTGTCTCTCTTTGTCCTATTAATAACACCATGGAGGTTAAGCATGGGTGCTATGTCAAATCCAACACGCTGAAGGGGATCTCCTCCCCTACAAATGTGGACTAGTCAACCAGTGATATGAGCTTGCAGCAACAAATCTAGTTCCTAAGCCTTTCAGTTTCCTAGTTGTTAGGGTTTTAGTTTTTGAGTGCTAATCGGTTTACCATGTACTCAAATGTTTAACAACAACTAAGTCACCTACATGCCATGTTGCATCGCAGCTTGTTACCCAGATGACTCGGTGAATGGAAGTGGACCCACATGTGGTATACAGAGAGTAGTAGTCTTGTTAGTTTTTATGATTGTTGTTTAAGTCCTCCTCGACAAAATTTTTAAGTCTTTGAAGTTTGTGCTAAATAAGGGAAACTGGTTTTCATGTTAAGGGTAGATGTAAGAACAGATAAATGAAATAATACTTTAAAAAAAGGGTAACTAAAAGACTTGCCTTAGTGTTAGTACATTGTGTTAGGGTTTTTTTAAGTTCTATATATTTTTTTTTATTTGATGTTTTCCCAACTATAAGAACATGTACCTGATGTCACACCAGATTGGGCACTTACCCTTGGGAGTGAGACCGTCGAGTACTGCCATGTATAGTTTTACTAAGTATCATGAATTACAGATCTTCCAAGAAACAAAATGAGATAAATTTGTCATGCTGGACTAAATCCGCCCACAATGGGGAGGGAACTAGATTCATGATCACCTCATAGCATAGTTTACACTCTGTTTTCTCGATGTTATGAATTGCAGATGCCCCAGGAAATAAAAGACAAAAAACTTTCCATTGCAATAGTCCTACAAGTGCAAACACTTCAACCAAAGCTCATAAACAAGACTCACTTGTGGATCACAACATCATAAGGTTAGTTTCTTTTGTGGAAAAAAAAACATGTCGCATATGGCAATGCATGGTTCTATGGAAACACAAAACATTAAGGGTGCCCTTCATGGAAAGAACAGAGAGCTTAGTAGTAAAGCAACCCACCAGCTAGGGGTAGGCCCTAGGTTCAATTCCTAGCATGTTCAGATTCCAACAAATTTTACCCATTGGTTGATCACACAATTGACATTAGTTCAATTTCCTCTAGATTAAACAAAAATATTGAAAATGAACTAGTATTGGAACCAGGCTTATATATTGCATTGATTAATAAACCCATTTGTTTATTTCTAACCCTAGCTAACCCCCCTAACCCCTAAATCCCCTAACCGCTAAATCTCATAATGTGACCATAGTCACAATCTATGTATTGTATGTACATATATACTAAGCAACTAGCATAAACAATTAACAACTAACATCTCATGTAACTAACATAAACAATGAATTCTTATACTAATATATGTATTCAATGCACATACCAAACTTGCATGGACAATTCATGATGCACCATAACACATCATTTAATGAAAAAGATGAAACTTGTAGTCAACATAAAAAGGAAAATGAATAGGAAAATAACAAGGACAATTTCATTCCAACAAGACAACCATTTTTTCTTCAGGAAGAATAAAGGGCATTTCCTCACATAGAATTCCCCCCTCTATTATAATGCATGGATTTCATTTTATAGACATTATGCATCTATTAGTCTCAATAGAAGAACATTTACATTTGCATTGAAAATTTATTTAGTGTGTCAAACTCAACATTACATGTCCTCCAAGCACTTACAAATCTTGACAGGATTACCTTTTGAGTTGAGAACAAGAACTCCATGTTATTGATGAATCTTTGACATCACTCAACAATGATGAAGGGTTTCATTTATCTCTTCCTTTAGCCAAACCTATAGAGAATCAATGGCTTTGGTTTTATAAATTAGGATTAATATAAAATTTAATTAATTTGTGTTTTATATAAATATAATTATTTGTGTTTTATATAAATATAATATTTGTTTTATTATTATAGAATATTTGTTTTAATGGTATTTTTTGTTATAGTAGTATATATAATAAACTTGGATCAAGGACATTGGACGAGAAGAGTTGTGCACATCGTGAATCAGGTGGGTGGTGGCGTCAGATGAAAAATTTACCTGGCCACTAATGCATAAAGGAGGTTTTACTTGATAGTGATAAGGAGAGGCCATCACTGCATTAGACATATCAAATTCTGTGAGGTCAGCCCTGTAAGAGGTTGAGGAATCGAAATATTTACCTGAAACTTCGAGATGGGGTCGGGCCTCTACCTTTACTACATATGCATCTGAGACTGGTTCTGGGTCAGCAGGCCAATTTAATTATAATTGAGTCTTTGATTGGTTAAAATATTGTTCTTGGCACTTCCACCGATTCAATTATTATTGGATCAACTGCTACAATGTTTAAATGAAATGATACTGGTAAAGCAACGTCGACTGGTGCAGCTAGTTCGACAGTCACAGATCATGATATTTATATTGAAGTTAGAAAAGCAACTCAGTATGGGACTAATTGGGACTCTTACATTGAAGGATCAACAACTATCTATGATGCTTATAGGTATCGATATGGTACTGGTTCTAGTACCTAATTTATAATTGTAGGAACCTAATTTTCCTTTGGCATGCGCTTAACGGTTTGCTTCAATGGTGCAGCACCGATAAACATGGTCAATAGCAAATTTGTGCAATTTTTTTTTTGGATCTCTAAAGATCGAGGTGCATGGCACCAATATTACTAATAGAATGTAGACAAATTACAAAATTTACTAAATTGTAACACTTCATTGTCACAATTGCAATTTTTCATGAAACAATTAAAAATGACTAATTCGTATTCTTCTAGCTAGTCATTTTTTATGTCGTGACTAAATTAGTTGTTTATGTTAGTCATTTTTAACTCTGTCACTTATTATCTAGTCATATTTGTTAACTGGTGACAAAATTAGTCATTAATTTTAGTCGTTTATAGTTGGGTCCATCAAAATTGCTCATATTTAGTAGTAAATCACTTGAAAAACCTATGGTGACTAGAACTTTTAGTCACCTAGTAGCTAATTCCTCATTTTGTACTAGTGAGTCTACGTGGAGGTGGCACATTCGAATGGCCAGTTCTCCAAGGGATTTATAGCTTATATTGTTCTTCTAGCTATGTATCGATATGGTACTGGTTCTAGTACCTAATTCATAACTGACGTATGAACCTAATTTTCCTTTGGAACTCGCTTAGTCGGGTTTGCTTCAATGGTGCAACAGGGATAAAGATGGTCAAGGGAAAATTCATGCAATTGGTTTGGTGGATCTCTGAAGATCGAGGTACATGGAAACAATATTACTAATAGAAGGTGTTAGAGTTTACAAAATTTACACTTCATTGTCAAATTTGCAATTTTCCATGACACAATTAAAAATGACAAACATAAATGATTAATTCATATTCTTCTAGCTAGTCATTTTTTATGCCGTGACTGAATTAGTCGTTTATGTTAGTCATTTTTAACTCTGTCACTTATTATATAGTCATGTTTGTTAACTGGCGACTAAATTAGTCATTGATTTTAGTCATTTATAGTTGGGTCAATCAAAATTGCTCATATTTAGTAGCAAATCACTTGAAAAACCTGTGGTGACTAGAATTTTTAGTCACCCAGTAGCTAATTCCTCATTTTGTACTAGTGCATGTTAAGGGCTGGTGCTGTGGATGCTTGGTCAGATTCTGGGGTGATTTTGATGGTTTAGATGCCCCTAGTGGTTGGTGCTAACTTAGCCGATGGAAAACCTGCTAGTGAGAGGGTTCTTCCAATTAGCCAACAAAAAACACTATAAATATTTCCTAAACTTTATTCTTTTTTTTTTTTTCTGTTTTAAGAGGCCAAGAATCTTACTCAGAGTTAACTCAAAAATTACCACCACTTTCAAGGAATTATAAATAATAATAATAAATGAGTGTTAAGCCTACCAGAATTTTTTCTGCACAAATATTTTTGGATGACATTCCAAAAAACACATTTTGATGGGGAATCACAAGATGATATTTGTGGATCTGGTGTGACTGTTAAAATCATAGGAGAAAGTATCTTTAAATTGTGGATGTGATGTGGATACGAAACTAATATAAGGGAAAAAGTGATGGCACTTTAGCACATAATATATTTTGCATTTCATAAAGGGATTTTTGAAATTCATATTTATGGAGACTCTAAAGCACTCACTCACTTTAAGTAAATGACAAAATAATTCTACAAGTGGCTTTATTAGAACATTCTTTGGAAAGGATCAAAAAGCTCAAATCTTCCTTACATAATCTTTGTTTTACTCATGTTTACAGGGAGTAGAACATGGAAGCTTACTATCTTTAAAAGCTAGCATTTGAGAAGTATGGAGTCATTTTCTATGAGGAAATGTGAAATAAATGCATTTTTCGAGTATTTGTAGAACAAAATGATGGAAGAATGTAATATTCTCATATGCTTTTGGAAGATATTGCATAATGTAATATTATCATTTTTTTTGGAAGAGACTACATAATTCTTTCATGATGTCTAATTACATTAGTGATGTCTGATTACATTAGTGCTTTCTGATTTACATCATGACTTTCAGCATGAAGGAATTTTGTTTAAGTTTCAACTTCATTATATTTAAAAGAGCAAGTAAGCCTCTTGTTTTTGTTTTGATAAATCTATCAGATTTCAAGAGTGCTTCAAACTGCTTCAAACTGAGCAGCAAAACTATGTGGCAAGACTTTATGTGATCTTTCATTCAAATTTTGAATAGGAATATACATATTTTTTAGGTGAATAAAAGATAATGGAAGGGAACAAGTTCTTCTATAGAGGAATGATATAGCTTGCAGGTGATGGTATGAGTATGTTTACAGGGAATAGAACACAAAAACTTACTATCTTTCAAAGCCATCATTTGAGAAGGATGAAGGACTCCTTTCCTATGATGAAATGTGAAATAAATGCATTTTTCAAGTATTTGGAGGATAACTGTTCTTTTTCCTTTTTTCCTCTTTACAAACAAAATGATGAAAAACTTTAATATTCTCATATTTTTTATTTCCTTTTTTTTTGGAAGAGACTCCATAACTCTTTGGTGATGTCTAATTAGATAAGTTCTTTCAACATGAAGGCATTTTGTTTAAGTTTCAATGTGATTATATTTAGAAGAGTAAGTAAGCCTCTTGTTTTTGTTTGGATAAATCTGTTAGATTTCAGGAGTGCTCCAAGTTGAGCAACAAAATCGATAGTTATTGAAATGGAAGCAATACTTTATTTAATCTTTTATTCAAATTTTGAATATCAAGATACATATTTTTTTAGATGAATAAAAGATAATAGAAGCGAACAAGTTCTTCTCTAATCATCTGTCATTTCTCAAATTATTAACTATTAAGGAGTTCATGTATTTTGTTTATCAAAGTAAAATGTTTACATCAAATAATGATATTTAGATGAGAAAAATTGTTCATCTATGCTGGAAAAAAAATTGTGTCCATCTATGTGGGAAAATGTGTGTTTCCTAGATGCATAAAGCTTCATTTTATTATTCTTTCTTGGACTCCATATTTAGTACATATTATTAAAGTTCTTGTTCCCTCCTTATCATTCCTCAAATTCACAAGTTTTTTTACTTCATAGGAAGCTATATCAATCTTTATCAAATTTAGTTACTGCAAAAAGAATATATCCAAATTATAATTGTTATCCTCAACTTCTTCATTGTTGTCAACCTTCTCAAAATAATTATTCCACATTACTAATATATAATAGCGCCTCATTTTTTTGAGGTCTACATTTCTCTTAAGCACTGTAGAGTATTGCTAAATACCTTTATGATCCCTCAATGAACATTTCAAGTATTTGGAGGATAGTTTTTATTTTTTTGTGTTTAAAACAAAATGATGGAAGACTGTAATATTCTCATATTTTTCCTTCATTTTTACATGGTAACTCTTTTATGTCTCATATGTTGTTACATTAGATCAATTCTTTCAATATGAAGGATTTTTGTTTGAGTTTCAATAAGCATTTTGTTTTTGTTTTGATAAATATGTCAAATTTAAGGAGTGCTCTAAGATTCAAATTTTTAATATCAATATATATGTTTTTTTTTCATGTCAATAAAAAAAATGGAATGGATGAACAAGCTTTTCTCTAGTCAACTCTCAATTCCCAATTTATCAACTATTGAGTCAAGTTCAAGTGTTTTTTTCATCAAAGTAAAATGTTTACATCATAATAATATTTAGATCTACTAAATTGTTCATCCATCCTTAGGAAAATGTGTTCATCTATGTTGAAAAAATTGTGGTTCCTAGATGTAAAAACCTTAGTTTTTTTCTTTCTTTCTTGAACTCCATACTCACTACATCTTATTACAATTCTTGTTCCATCGTGGTCATTCATCAAATTCAAAATTCTTTTTACTTCATAGGGTGCTATATCAATCTTTATCAGATTTAGTATATTGCAAAAAGAATAATCCAAATTCCATTAGTTAACCTCAACTACTTCATTGTTGACAACCTGACCTCTTCCACATCACTATTAGATAATAGTACCTTATTTCTTTCAGGATTCACATTTCACTTCACCTATTTCCACTAATACTAAATAAATGTGGTCCCTAAATGTAGAAAACTTATTTTCCTTCTTTTTTCTTGGGCTCCATACTAAATATCAATCTTGATCATATTTAGTTGCTTCAAAAAGAATATGTCCAAATTCCATTTTCCATCCTCAACTTCTTTCATTGTTGTCAACCTACCCAAGAGAATTATTCCACATCAACAATTTATATGTTAGAATAATCAACCCATAATTAGCTACCTTAGACATTAATTAATCCATTTTTTGTCTCATTTGCCTGGTTTCCATATTCCACCTTATGCAAATTGTCCTCCACACATCCATAGTGGTCAAACTTGCTAAATTTGAGTCATGGAGTGCTTGGGAAACCTCTTGGAATCAAATCTACTTTATTCCTGGCCTCCCTAGCACATGTCTATTTTTTCTGCTTTATTGCCTGCTTTTTCTGAGTTTTAAGGCAATTGGGAAAGTTTGACTAGGTGAAGTTAACTTGTTTTTTGTCCTCAACATCCTCCACTCTTTTCTCCTATGAAAAGCATGTATGAGTTTTCCTTCCACCATCTATTATCTTTCCTAACTTCTTTTTCCAATTCGTGAGCTCCTAGACAAATTTGGAATGTGCTTTATGCACCTATGTGGGATTTGCTTAGATTTAGTAAGCCTGCTTTTGACTAAATTCGAATGGAATCTTCATGCATTCGAATCTCTCATGTAATTATTTATTGTGGCAGCCTATGAATTCACAGGGTTGGCTATTGTACATTTATTCAATACAGATTAGTGTTCAACTCCATATTCAGTCTCTTTTGTGAGTAATTTGCATGTGTAATTGGCAATTGTTGTGAGTGTAATTGTTCTAACACCTGGGTTCAATTTCCACATGGTATAAAAGCCTTTGTAGATCAATTTCTCTCCTTCCAATTTGTTTTGTAGGTTCGACATCATTGACTGGGAGCATTATGCTGACTGATGGGACAATTTCTGAGCTATGGATCAATCTCAGAAGATCATCTTGACTCCATTTAACTTCTTTGAATGGAAAGCGTAGTTGGAGATATTGTTGAGAGAGAAAGACATCTACAAAGTGACTATGGAAACAGAAGCAGAGCCTAATACAGTTGTAGAGAAGATTAAATGGCACAATAGGAGGGATGAGGCCTATGGTCTCCTATGTCTGAGTATATCCAGAGACCTCCTTTTCCATCTTGATGGATTGACATCACCAAATAAAGTATGGGAGAATCTTATTGATCTTTTTGGAAAGACAGATGAGATGAGGGGACATCAAATTGAAAATGAATTGATCTCCCTGAGTCCCAATAGCTTTGAATCCCTGCAACTCTATTTTTCCAAGTTAAAAGCACTTGTTTTGTAGCTAAAACAATGTGGGATCGAAAACAAGGATGATTAGTTGGTCTTGGCCATACTCTCAAATCTTGGCCTTAACTATTCATTGTTTGTTTCAACCTTCTATGCCACAAAGTTGACAACTCGAGCCTGGAAAATACCTAGCCTTGCAGATTTCATGGAATCTCTCACACAAGAACAAGATAAATTGGTGATGATGGGCACCATCAAACCATCCAAAGACCAAGCTTTGGTTGCTAGAGATTCGAGGGTGGATTCAAAAAGTAAGAATAAAGCTAAAAATCCACCTAAGCAAAAGAGAGACAAGAACAAGTCTCCATAGGAGCCTCAAGGTTCCAAGAAGAACCCCCAGAAGAAGAAGAACAAAGGAGAAATGAACAAGTGCGCATACTGCAGTAAGGGAAATCATTCTGAAAGCTCTTGCATGAAGAAGAAAATAGACAGGTTGACCCACCTCCTATAGAATAATGGCATCTCCCTTCCAGATAGCTCAAAGAAGAGGGAAGGAGGATCAAATTCAGAAGACAAAGAGAGATTTCATGCATTGGTTGCTGGCACATCAAGCTCACCTAGTTTCATCATTGATTCTGGAGATTCAAGACATATGGTTTCGACCAAGGAGGCATTCGTATCACTTGACATGTCGAAAGGTCCACCAATAGTACTGGGAGATGACTCTCTCACTGAAAGTTTGGGCAAAGGGAGGATTGATCTTGACCATGGTAAGTTCAACAATGTGTTGTATGTTCCAGGTCTTGCCTCTAACCTCTTATCAGCGTATCAGATGACCCACACAGATTCTCCAAAGAAGGTCATATTCACCCATGATGAAGTTGAGATCACAAAGATATCAATTGGTAAAGTCATTGCAAAAGGAGTTGCAAATCACACTTCAAAGGTATACATGTTCTCACACTTCCTACCCTACTCAAACCCCTCTGCTCTTCTGATTCATGCTAATGAGGCAAGCAATCTTTGGCATGAAATATTTGGCCACCTAAATTACAAGTATATTTCTAATCTTATTGAAAAAGAAATGGTCATAGGGTTACCAAAGATTAAGTTTTCCAAAGGAGTTTGTCAAGGTTGCATCCTAGGAAAACACCCAGAGCATAAATTTGAGAAAGCTAGTCATGAGAGAACCTTTGCACCTCTTGATTTGATACACAGTGATGTTGCTGGCCCATTTCCTCATATGTCAATGATTCAAGACAAATATGCATTGACATTCATAGATGAATTTTCCAGGTATTGCTGGGTTTACTTCCTAAAACACAAGTCTGAAGTTTTTGGCCTCTTCAAAGTCTTTAAGGCTTTGGTTGAAAACCAGTCTAGGAGGAAACTCAAGGTCTTCACATCTAAAAATGGTGGTGAGTATGTCAATTCTGAGTTTATTCAATATTGTACGATGTAGGTATTCAGATGCAACATTCTATCCCTTACACACCACAGCAGAATGGTGTTGCTGAGAGGAAGAACAGATCACTGAAAGAGATGGCAACATGCATGATGGAGGCTAAGACTTTGCCACCAAAGTAATAGGCCAAAGCTATAAATGGTGCAGCCTATATCCAAAATAGTGTGCCTCATAAACAGCTTGATGGTATGACTCCTTTCGAAGCATGGAGTGGGCACAAGCCATATGTGACCCATTTCAGGATTTTTGGCTCAAGGGCTTGGGCTAAAATTCCAACAGAAAAGAGGAAGGCTTTGCAGACCCAAAGCCAAGAGTGTCTATTTGTTGGGTACTTTGAAGATTCAAAATGGTACAATATTATCAATTTGAGCACAAACAAAGCCTTCATTTAAAGGTGTGTTCAATTTCAAGAAGAGCCCCTAGCAGCAGTGGAAGTTGGAGAATCCTCTTCACCACCAGAACCTCTGAATGTAAGTGAAGAGATAGTTGAACATGCTGATTCTGATATGTTTGATAATGATGATTTGATTTCAGATCCTAACAATCCTACAAGGCCAAAATGGGCAGCCAAGACCATTCATGCAGCTAGAGAACTAGCTGGAAATACTAATGATCCTAGGAGGACTAGATCTTAGTTTGAGAGTGCTCTGTGCATGAAAGATCCTATGTTTGCAAATAAATGCTATTTGATTATTGAATCAGATCCACAGACATATGAAGATGCAGCAAAATATCCAAGATGGCAAACATCCATGGAAGAAGAGTTCAGCTCACTCCAGAAGAGCAACACTTGGGAGCTGGTTGATCTTTCCCCAGGGAGGAAGCTAGTTCACTGTAAGTGGGTGTACAAAACCAAATTTTCTGCTGATGGTTCAACTCTGAAGTACAAGGCAATATTGGTAGCCAAGGGCTACTCACAAGTTCATGGCATATACTACAATGACACCTTTGCACCAGTGGCAAAGATGAACTCCATCAGGATAGCCTTATCCATTGCAGCCTCAAAGCAATGGGAGGTACACCACATGGATGTGAAGTGTGATTTCCTGAATGGAGATCTCACTAAATAGATATAAATTCAGAAGCCTCAAGGATTTTCTATGAACCCATCTCTTGTGTGCAATCTAAAGAATTCATCGTATGGGCTTAAGCAAGCCCCCAGAGCTTGGTATTCCAATATTGATAGCTTTCTACTATCACTGAATTTTGTTCGATGCAAATCAGATCCAAATGTCTATTTGAAGCTGATTCATGGTTCATTAATGATCATTTTTTTTGTATGTTGATGACCATCTCATTACAGGAAGCTCAAAGGATGAAATTGCTTCTTTGAAGGACAATGAACCATGCCTTCTCAATGACAGATTTGGGCTTATTGAGCCAATTCTTGGGGCTTGAGATTGCTCAAACCAAAGAAGGAATCAAAGTACATCAGTCCAAGTATGCCTTGGATTTTCTGAACAAATTCAAAATGAAGGACTGCAAACCAAGCAAGACTCCTTTCCTTTCAGGATTTAAGCTTGAAGAAGCTGATTCTTCACCTATGGTAAACAATACACTGTATAGGCAATTGATTGGATGTTTGTTGTATATTACACATACTAGACCTGATATTTCTTATGCAGTAAGTGTGCCTTCAAGATACATGGATCAGCCTCATGATATCCATTGGAGAGCATCCAAAAGGATCCTTAACTTTGTTCAGGGAATAAGGACTCATGGGATCTTCTACAAAGCTAAATCTGATCTTCATTTGATTGGATTTACTGACAGTGATTGGGAAGGTGATAGCACAGATCGAAAATCAACATAAAGATATGTATTCGTGCTTTCAGAAGGGCCAATCAGCTGTTCAAGCAAGAAACAGAGTGCCATTGCACTTTCATCTATAGAAGCAGAGTACAGAGGAGTTGTAAATGCATCAACTCAATGTTTATGGTTGTAGGGGTTACTTGGAGAGTGTGGATTCAAATCAGAATACTCAACTACTATCTATTGTGATAATCATAGTACCATTCGAATCTGCAATGATCCAGTTCAAAAGCAGATAACCAAACACATTGAGATCCATATGCACTACATCAGACAGCTTGTGCATGATGGCACCATTCACCTACTTTTCTGTTCATCTTCAGAACAAGTAGCAGATATCTTCACCAAAGTTTTTTGTGAGAAGACATTCAGCAATCTCAAATCACTACTGGGGATTGTTGATCATACTGTAAAGCATGAGTGATGACAAGATTTCCAAATTTTGTTTTACAGTCCATGTTTAAGGGAGGATTTTTCCCACTGGATTTTTGCCTCTTTCCTTGGTTAAATGGACATGCAGTATGTAAAGGGTGACTAAGCCTTGTTTCTAGGCCCTATAATTTTATGATATTTTACTCATAAGTCAAGCTCAAGGGGGGGTGTTAGAATAATCAACCCATAGTTAGCTACCTTAGACATTAATTAATCCAATTTTTGTCTTATTTGCCTAGTTTCCATATTCCACCTTATGCAAGTTGTCCTCCACACATCCATAGTGGTCAAACTTGCTAAATTTGAGTCATGGAGCACTTGGGAAACCTCTTGGAATCAAATCTACTTTATTCCTGGCCTCCCTAGCGCATGTCTACTTTTTCTGCTTTATTGCCTGCTTTTTGTGAGTTTTAAGGCAATTGGGAAAGTTTGACTAGGTCAAGTTAACTTGTTTGTTGTCCTCAACATCCTCCACTCTTTTCTCCTATGAAAAGCATGTATGATTTTTTCTTCCACCATCTATTAGCTTGCCTAACTACTTTTGCCAATTCGTGAGCTCCTAGACAAATTTGGAATTTGCTTTATGCACCTATGGGGGATTTGCTTAGATTTAGTAAGCCTGCTTTTGACTAAATTCGAATGGCATCTTCATGCATTCAAATCTCTCATGTAATTATTTATTGTGGCAGCCTATGAATTCACAAGGTTTGCTATTGTACAGTTATTCAATACAGATTAGTGTTCAGCTCCATATTCAGTCTCTTTTGTCAATAATTTGCACGTGTAATTGGCAATTGTTGTGAGTGTAATTGTTCTAACACCTGGGTTCAATTTCCACGTTATAATAGTACCCCATTTCTTTGACCATCTACATTTCTCTTCAATGTATTTCTAAATAGGGCTATGACCTCTCAAGAGACTTTTCAAATATTTGGAGGATATCTGTTATTTTTTTGTGTTTACAAACAAAATGATGGAAGACTGTAATTCTATTTACTTTATTTTTGGAAGAGACATCATAAGTCTTTTTTTATGTCGCATATGTTGTTATGGAAGTATTTTTGTTTAAGTTTCAATCTAATTATATTTAGAAGAGGAAGTAAGCATCTTGTACTTGTTTTGAAGTGCTCTTGACTAAGCAACAAAATTGATAGTTATTGAAATGGTCTAAGGAATTTATATGTAATATTTTATTCAAAATTTTCATATCAAGACACATGTTTTTTTAGGTGAATAAAAAACAATGGAAGAGAACAAGTTCTTCTCTAATCAACTCTCAATTCTCAATTTATTTACTATTGATAAGTCCATGTGTTTCTTCCATGAAACTCAAATTTTTACATCAAATAATAGGGCTGATGCACAATCATGGAATCCTTTAAAGACACTTTAGATGCCACATAATACTAGAAAAAATTGTAAACTCTGACTTTAGGTGACAATTTGGGGTACTTCCCTAACTTATTTGAAGATGAATTAAAAAGACAAAAGATAGGTAATTGAATCAGCTTTCATAATGTATATCATTTATGTAGACAAAATGTGTGTAAATGATTATAAAAATAGTTTCCGTGAAATTTGGTTTTCAAATTTTCAACACGTATTAACATATATGTTTATGCAGGTGCAGCAATATATGAGGTAAATGATGTGAATTTGGGATAAAATATTGTAGACATATAAAGGACATATGGGCCTAGTACAACACTATTTATTCATAATTTTTCATAAATTATTTTTTTTATTATTAATTATTGAAGTCACAAAAGATTGAAATGAAAATGTTATGCACGGGTGCAACACTTTAGGGGAAAAAGTTAATGAACTCCTTGATTTCTATATATAAGATTGTAGAGATTGATCTTGTCTAGTGCACCATATAGTTTTCTTGGGAAATGGTGATGGAAATCAAAAGTTATATAAAAAACAATCGATGTATCTATTTTTTAAAACTGACGTGTGTCATTTAGAAAAATGATTATAAATAAATAAAACATAGTTTTGAAGGAAAAAATTACATATTCAAAATTACAAGATCGTACTCTACAATATTCTAAATTTTCATAAACAAATATTGTGTCTGTCATAGCAAAACACACCATCTAAACTGAGCATATTGATAGAGTTCTAAAAGACAAGCAATAGCCCTGGTTTATTTGTCCTAGCCAATAGGTTCGGTAGTCCAAAGCTATTTCTGAACATAATGCCAAACCTTATTCCCACTGATTTTTTTAATTTTAAAAAAACACATATGCATTATAACTCATATGCGTTTTTTCTTAACTAATTTGGTACGAGAGTAAAAAAGATTAATGGCATCCTTATCCCATTATAATACCATTTAGACTCCCAATATTCCATCCAGACGATCTATGGGGTGGTTCATGGTCCAATATTATATTGGTTAAGAGGGGGGGGAGTCAAAGGAGGGAGAGGAAGGTGTAGAGGGAATCATGGGAGGGAGGGATGGGTAGGGGACATATATCAGGGGGATGAAGGGAGGAGAAATATAAGGGGAAGGGAGGGATGGTTATTGGAGAGATATGAGGGGTGGAAAGTTGTTCATCGATGTCTGCAAATGTGTGGTCCATAGAATAGAACAGATCCTCTAGTACTAAGAATCTTCAAACAAGTGTGTGGCCATTAGTGTAATGAGTGTTTAGATGTGTATTAAATATTTCAATGGTTTTCAAGATTTAGTCATTAGTATTTATAATAAGCGGGAGAAATCTCATTTCTATCATCATCATCATCATCATCACCCTCATCCTCATCATCCTCCTCTTCATCATCATCACCATCATTGTTCATCATCATTGTCGTCGTCATCATCATCATCATCATCATCATCATCATCATCATCATAGTCATCATCCTCATCATAATCATTGTCATCATCCTCCTCATCATCATCATTGTTCATCATCACCATTCCATTACAAATGCTTGAAAATAAAATCAAAGCAAATTTTCAACTAAACCTATCATCATTGTTCCTCATCATTTTCATCATCATCATCATCCTCATCCTCATCATCATCATCATCATCACCACCATCATTGTTCATCGTCATCGTCATCGTCATTATCATCATCATCATCATCATCATCATCCTCATCAACATCATCATAACCATCATCCTCATCATCATTGTCATCATCCTCCTCCTCATCATCACCATCATTGTTCATCATCATCGTCATCATCATCATCATCATCATCATCATCATCCTCATCATCACCATGATCATCCTCATCATCATCATGGTCATCATCATCAACATCATCATCACCATCACCCTCATCCTCATCATCCTCAACATCATCATCATCATCCTCATCATCATCATCATCATCACCACCCTCATCCTCATCATCATCATCATAGTCATCATCCTCCTCCTAATCATCATCACCATCATCGTTCATCATCATCAACATCATCATCCTCATCATCATCATCGTCATCATCATCATCATCATCACCCTCATCCTCATCACCATCGTCATCATCATTGTTCATCTTCATTGTCATCATCATCATCATCATCCTTATTGTCATCATCGTCATCATCATCATCATCATCATCATCATCATCACCCTCATCCTCATCATCATCATCATGGTCATCATCACCATCATCATCCTCATCATCATCATGGTCATCATCATCAACATCATCATCATCATCACCCTCATCCTCATCATCATCATCATAGTCATCATCCTCCTCATCATCATCATCACCATCATTGTTCATCATCATCGTCATCGTCATCACCATCATCATCCTCATCATCCTCATCATCATCCTCATGATGATGATGATGATGATGATGATGATGATGATGATGATGATGATGACGACGATGATGATGAACAACGATGGTGATGAGGATGAGGATGATGACGATGAGGATGATGATGATGATCATCATCATCATCATCATCATCATCATTGTCATCGTCATCATCATCGTCATCATCAGCACCATCATTGTTCATCATCATCATCATTGTCATCATCATCATCATCCTCATCATCATCCTCACCCTCATCCTCATCATCATCATTATAGTCATCATCCTCCTCCTCATCATCATCACCATCATTGTTCATCATCATCATCATCATCATCATCATCCTCATCATCCTCATCCTCATCATCATCATCATCCTCATCATCACCATCATCATCCTCATCATCATCATGGTCATCATCATCATCATCACCCTCATCCTCATCATCATCATCATAGTCATCCTCCTCCTCCTCCTCCTCCTCATCACCATCATTGTTCATCATCATCATCGTCGTCATCATCATTGTCAGCATCATCATCGTCATCATCCTCATCCTCATCATCATCATCATCACCACACCCTCATCCTCATCATCATCATCATTATCATAATCATCATCATCATCACCCTCATCCTCATCATCATCATCATAGTCATCATCATCATCACTGTTCATCATCATCATCATCATCATCATCATCATCATCATCATCATTATTCATCGTCATCGTCATCGTCATCGTCATCATCATCATCATCATCATCATCATCATCCTCATAATCATCATCGTCATCATCGTCATCACCATCCTCATCATCATTGTCATCATCATCACCATCATCATCCTCATCATCCTCATCATCATCATCATCATCATCATCATCATCATCACCCTCATTCTCATCATCATCATCATCATGGTCATCATCATCATCATCACCCTCATCCTCCTCATCATCATCATAGTCATCATCCACCTCATCATCACCATCATTGTTCATCATCATCATCATCGTCATCATATCATCATCATCATCATCATCGTCACAAGACAACAATATGGGCAGATCATTTTCTCTCTCTCTTCGTTACCAAGACAACACTATGATGGACACAAGTGCTAGAGAAAGCAAAGAAACATTAAGAATAAGGATTTAAATCTAAATGTATGTACACAGACATTTCAGAGAAATAAAAATTAGGAAATAGGGTTTTAACCCTCAATGTATGTACATAGGCATTCCAATGCTGCCATATTTTTAAGGGGTCTTGGACTTTATGCTCATGACAATAATATTAAATTGCCACTAGCTTAGGAATTACCAGAATTGAAAGTTGGACTTCGTGTTGGCATGGCTACCAAAATATATGAGCAATTAAGAGATTTAAAAGAAAAAATATAATATCATTCTTGATACAGGAAATGTTGATACAACAGGATAGTGGAAAGAAAACAAAAGAATACAATTAGAATTTGGATGCTGACAGAGTCGAATTACTATAAAGTGTGGAATAGCAAAGCAAAACTGAGAAAGAAATATATATCCTTGGAGTATTGTGTAAAGAAAATAGAAAAATACAATGAGAATTAGAATGGTCTATATCTACCAGAATTGAATAAATATAAAATGTGGAATATCAAAACCAAACCGAGAAAGAAACATACATCCTTGGACAATTGATTAAATAAACAGAACAGTTGCAGAAACTTGGATTTATACCATTATGTTTAAGCACCAAAAAACAAGAAGTCATAAATACCTGTAAACAAGGGCGGTGAACGAAGCCATGGGCTATGCATCCAAGAAAACAATAATTCCTCCCGTCCTTCGATCTATTCAGCTTCAAGGGAAAACTTGCAACATTCACAAAGAGATTGAAGATTGATTTATGTCAGCACTCAAAGGACGTTATAAAGCCACGAGAATGCTTGTTTGGTATCTCTTTTGGATGTAAAAAATCCAGAACAAGTACCAATGGATCAACGTACGCTCTCACTGCAAACCGCTAGTGATGATTCGTCGATAGGTGATAGGTGACTTTGATCAACATTGTTATATTTATAGTGTTATTTTAATCATTATCGTCTTCTTTTAATCCTTGATTAAGGATGTCTGGTTCTTTTAATATTTGATTAAGGATGGATGGCTAAAATTCAATCAAATGGCATATATATCTTAACAAGATTTATCATCTGCCATGTATAGAGCCAAAGTTTCAAACGATTCATGATTTTAATCAACATTGTCATTGCGTTTGATTTTAATCATCATCATCATCATCATCATCATCATAGTCATCATCCTCCTCCTCCTCCTCATCCTCCTCCTCCTCATCCTCATCATCGTAGTCATCATCCTCATCATCATCATTATCATCATCATCATTATAATCACGATCATAGTCATCATCATCCTCATAATCATCGTCATCATAGTCATACTATTCGTTATAGAAGTTTAACATATTTCAGTCCAAGTTTGATATGCATTTGATATTTAATATTTTAATAATTGATAAGCATAGATCAGTCAAGTTGCATAATTAATGAGAACTAAATCACATATGCGATATATCCCATATGCACTAAATTGCATATGTGATATATCGCACATGCATTTTGGAGATCATGTAAAAAACGTTAATTAAAAAGCATTGTATCAATATCGCATATGCGATAAATCAAAGGTGTGTTATATCACATATGTGATATGTGTTATATAAAAAATGTTAGGTTGCATGCTATGGGCTAGGTTTCAGGGATAATTTTAGGGGCGAATTTTAGCCCAGTGGGCTATTTTTCCATGTTTTTCTCCCAAAAAAGATTCGCCATTTTGCATTTTTTGAAGCCCCGTTTCGCCCAATTTTGATGGGGTAACATTTTTTCACCCTAAAAATCACCAAATTATTATATAAACGATATAAAATCCTTGGAAATTAAAATATTTTTTGAAAAATATCGCCAATCATTTTATAGTTGGTGTTTTAAGAACTGGTAATATTCGCAAACATTTATACACTTTTAAATAAGTATGGTTCCTTAAAATCATCCCTGCTAGGTTTACTGTAGAAAAAGACATAATCCTTCTGAACTGGCTTGCAAAGAACTATTCAACGTGCAATTTAATCATGACTTACATAATTCCATAGTTTTGTACAGGTTTGGGTGTATTTCAATGGGGAATGTACATAATCGAGGTCTAAAGTCAGCAAGGAAGGTGCTTACATCGGAAGAAGATGAAAATAAAAAATTAAAAAAGAGGGAAGATTCACGCAATCGTCGGCATTCACTACATGAGAAATTTTTCCCATTCCCCCTCAACAGATACATGACATAGAGGCCGACAAAGATAATGCAACATTAAAGTAAGCTGGTTATACGGAATTTGATATTATTGATCCATTAGTAAACAAACAATCTTGTGAAGAGTTCAATAATTATGTTACTCCCGATGAAAATGTGACTCAGCAACAACCATGGCCGGTGGTTCAATCTCCTAATCAAAGTTTTCAGCCTATAGTGGATGTAAACGTCACTCCATCATTTCAAATGGCAAGAAATTTTACATCAAAACGAAAGAGAACTCCTAAATGCATACAAGTGGACGAGAGCAAATTGACTTCCATGGAAGGTAAGGTGGGTAAATGCACTATCCTTCATCATTGTTCTCAAATAATGAAACAATATTTTGATAACAAATCCGAAGTCTGTAAATGCCAATTGTTTTTAGCGTTGCTTTCTAGAAATATGGCAACCATTATAATAAATTTAGGCATAAGAACAATGAAGAATATCGAATCAAGTAATCACATTGTTGAATCTCTTGTTGTTGCATTTTCACATCCATTGGTAAAA
Source organism: Pseudotsuga menziesii (assembly GCA_001517045.1). Taxonomy (NCBI): domain Eukaryota; kingdom Viridiplantae; phylum Streptophyta; class Pinopsida; order Pinales; family Pinaceae; genus Pseudotsuga; species Pseudotsuga menziesii. The sequence continues at coordinate 211,490 of LPNX010021634.1, forward strand.
AAAATCATTCACAAGACTGTAATGTAGCTTGTTGTGTATTGGCTGAATTACATGTATGTAGATCCACAAGACAACGTCGTTTACTTAAATGAGCATCAGAAATTGTGCCTTTACATCCAAAGACACTTATAAATTATTCAATAAGAAGAGACAACCTTGATGTAGAGGGAAAAATGGAAACATTATGGGCATTTAGCGTTAGGTGTGCCCACAAAGACATGAAGTTAATTGAAGCAGTGAAGGGCCTAGTGCACACGTTTTGGCATGATAACACTAGGCATTCTTCTAACACGAAGGATGTGTTAAGACATTGTAGGGGTTCTAGAAACAATGAATCTCATGTTAACCATTATCTTGACATGACACAAACTCAACTGTTTGAGATGTTTAAAGTTTCCCACGTAGAGCTAAGGCTCAGGCAAAGATCATTTGAAAAATGCAAGCCTTGGTATGTTAGAATCAATACCATCAAGAACACTTGTTGTTGTAGACACCACATATAGTTTGACCTATATTACCATACATTTGCACATATACATCATTTTTTGCATCCTGACCATGTGCAGTAATGCTCAAGTACAATACCCCCAATGTCATCCAGATATTTCATCCGTAGCATAACGTGTCCGATGCAAGATGGGCAAACACGTTACTTAAAACAATGTGTAGATGATTCTTGCAACAATTGTGGTGGGATATCATTATGGTCTCATTGCATCCATAAAAGTGAATATCAAGCATTCGAGAATGCAATTGTCGAGAAGCATAACTATCAATATGAGACATATTAGCTACAGATGGGAAAGAAAGTAGGAATATTAAATTGGTGACTTCACAGGTAAATTGTTGAATATTGACATATTAATATTCATGTACACATTCTTTATGTGGTTTATTAACACTGTTTATTTTTTTACACCAAGTGCAAGTATGTTATTTTATTTCAGATTTTCGTGGAAAGATCCAACAGTACATTCAACATGTTGATATGGTGGTGGCAAGATGAGCAATTCAGAATATGTTGGTACACCTTCCCTCACAAAAAAATACTATCAGTGGTTGACTTTGTGAAAAATTACACCCTACAACCACAAAATGATATACAAAGTCAATACTATCACTCAGAGCAGGTGAGCATAATGGTGCATATCACGTATTGACATGGGCCAGATAGAAATCAAGAGAAACGTGTGATACTGAAAGAAATTCGCTTCTACATAAGTGATGACCAGACCCATGACATACATTACGTGCAACATTGCTTTATATTATTATATGATCATGTGATAGCTATGGATATACCATTTTATCATTACTTCATTTGGTCGGATGGTTGTGCTGGACAGTTCAAGAATGCACGTGTATTTGAATGGTTGTGTTTGTTGCACATCAAATACAAGGTGCCACATGTATGGAACTACTTTGAAATGGGTCATGGAAAAGGAGAGCACGATGGTGCTGGTGCATGCATTAAAACTGCCCTTCGAATGGAAGAGATTAAGTTTATAGGTGCTCGCCTTCGAGATGCTGCATCTATAATGTAATGGTGTGCATCTGTCATGGGAGAACAAGCAACAAGGAAACACCTAATGCAAAGAATATTCTAGGAGGTGACAAATATGGACCAATCACAAACACATCGGGTGAACACAGTGCATGGAACCCGACAGTTTCATTCAATTAGAAGCTCAAAAAACTCAGCCCTACAAATATGGACAAGATTGAAGGCTTTCTTTTGCAATTCTTGTAGCATTGGTGAATGGGATGATTGTGAGTATACAGATACCATTGATACATGGGATAGAGTGACACTTGGCACCAATTTCAATGGGGTTAATTAAATAGACCATTTGGAAGATGATCAAACACATATTTCTACAGACTATGATCACATATCGGATCTCAAACAAGATGGTACATGAGTAGTACCTAAATTAGAAAATTCATTTATGTATTGTTTGCTCGACCTATGTAGAATTTAATTTATGTAGAAATTAGAAATGAAATACCTTATTTAAAAAATATACTTTTAACTTGACCTATTTCCTTTCACAGGTTAGATATATGCAGTGGTTTCCCCAAAAAATAATGAATGGGGTTCTGACTATTGCTTGTCACGTTGCTTAGAGGGGAAACAAACCATTCTCGAACCTGTTACAGATGATGAAATATTGAATTCCCAACTAGCTTGATGGTTATAAAAGGGGAGTACTTGACACTTGAAACACAATAGAAAAGGAAGGGTGGGTATGTATATCAAGATTATAGACCAAGAGCTATTGTATACCACTTCACCAACCTAGTAGTTGGTATAAACATCAAGCTACGCACACTTGGTCACAAAAATAGGTCACATGTATGATACTTGCTACCTCATATAGAGCACCAAAGCTTGATGGACACCATCGGCACTAGAGATGATCCAGATGGCCTACTTGTATGAGTGCATTGTCAGGTGCATTATTTAACCTTTAAAGTGAATTATGAAGCACAATTTCAATTATTTAGCCTTAGTTTATTCCCAATGTAATAAACTTGTGATTGACCGATACCATTCACATACATAATATTATTCAAAGGATACTGGACACTATAAACATGATCATAAAACCTCGGGTGAGTTATCTATAAATCATGTTTGCACATTTTCATTGGGTTCTCTTTTTTTCTTATGATGTTACTAATGTCTATCCTTTCGTGTGCCTAGGATACAAACACTATCCCCGGCACATTGGAGGCGCCAAGAATGGTGTCTTTAGACACCAACAAATAGAATTCAGAAAATAACACGTTCTCGAGTTGTTGAAATTTACATTTCTTGATGTTTTTAGTTTAATATACATTTAATTACATTGCCATGTACAAATTGGAAACCAACTATGGTTTCATGAACACCACTTTGCATGCTATCACTAGCCTTGACAACTTATGAGATGGGTTAGGGTTTAGTGAGCTCTTTACAAGTTAAGAGATAGAACTAAAAACACATGGACATGTACAAATTGGAAACGAACTAGGGCTTCATGAGCACCACTTTGCATGTTATCACTAGGGTTGACAAGTTATGAGATGTAACTAGGGTTTAGTGAGCAATTTACAAGTTAAGAGAAGGAACTAGAAACACATGGATGTGTACAAATTGGAAACTAACTAGGGTTTCATGAACACCACTTTGCATGGGTTGACAAATAATGCGATGTAACTAGGGTTTAGTGAGCAATTTACAAGTTAAGAGAGGGAACTAGAAATTGGAAACCAACTAGGGTTGACAAATAATGAGATGTACCTAGGATTTAGTGAGCACTTTAGAAGTTAAGAGAGGGAACTAGAAACACATGGACATGTACAAATTGGAAACCAACTAGGATTCCATGAACACCAATTTGCATGCTATCACTAAGGTTGAAAAATAATGAGATGGAAATAGGGTTTAGTGAGTTCTTTACAAGTTATGAGACGGAACTAGAAACACATGCACATGCACAAATTGGAAACCAACTAGGCTTTCATGAACACCAATTTGCATGCTATCACTAGGGTTGACAAATAATGAGATGGAACTAGGGTATAGTGAGCTCTTTAAAAGTTAAGAGAGGGAACTATAAATTTTAAACCAACTAGGTTTGACAAATAATGAGATGGAACTAGGGTTTAGTGAGAAATTTACAAGTTAAGAGAGGGAACTAGAAACATATGGACATGTACAAATTGGAATCCAACTAGAATTTCATGAACACCAATTTTCATGCTATCACTAGGGTTTACAAGTCATGAGATGGAACTATGGAAATTGAACCCAAGAGATAGAACAGTTACACTCACAAAATTGCAAATCAAACACACAAAATTAACATCAAAGGAGATTGAAATTGGAGCATAACACTAATCTATATTGAATAAGTGTACAATATCCAACATTATGAAGTAATAGGCTGATGAAATATATAATTACATGAGAGATTTGAATGCATAAGGATGCCATTCGAAAAGGTCAAAAAGTAGGCTTACTAAATCTAGTCAAATCCCCCATAGGTCCATAAAGCAGTTTCCAAATCCACCAAGATGCTCACGAATTGGCTAATTCAAGTAGGAAAGATAATGAGGGATGGAAAGAAAAATCATACATGATTTTATTAGGAGAAAATGAGGGAGGATGATGTGGGAAAAAAACAAGTCAACTACACCTAGTCTAGATTTTCTTTTTGCCTTAATTCTCAATAAAAGAGGCAGCCTTTCAAAAAAAGCAGATATGCGCTTTAGAGGAGCTGTAATAAAGTAGACATGCTAAAATGGGTTTCCAGGAAGTTTTCCAAGTGCTCCATGACTCATTTTTGGCATGTGTTGACTTCTAGGACATGTAGAAATCAACTAGCATAGAGTGGAATCTAGGAGACTAGGTAATAAAACAAAATTGATTTAATTAATTTCTACGGTAGGTAACTATGGGTTTATTATTATAACACCCCCCCTTAAGACTGAATTTATGAGTAAATATCAGAAAACTATAGGGCCTAGAAACAAGTCTTACTCACCCTTTACATACTGCTTGTCCATACAACCAAGGAAAGAGGCAAAAACCTAGTGGGAAAATCCTCCCTTAAACATGGACAAGAAAATAAAATTTGGAAATATTATCATGAATCGTGCTTCAGAGCATGAGCAAAAATCCCCAACAGTGATTCTAGATTCCTGAATTTCTTCTCACAAAAAACTTTGGTGAAGATGTCTTCTACTTGTTCTAAAGATACACAGAGGAGTATATGAATGGTACCATCATGCACAAGTTGTATGATGTAGTGCATGTGGATCTCAATGTGCTTGGTTCACTGTCTCTGAACTAGATCATTGCATATTTGAATGGTGCTCTGATTCTCATAGTAGATAATAGTTGTAAACTCTAATTCAAAGCCACATTCTCCAAGTATTCCCTGCAACCACAAACATTGAGTTGTTGCATTTACAACTCCTCTATACTCTACTTCTGTAGATGAGAGTGCTATGACACTCTGATACTTGCTTGAGTAGCTGATTGGTCCTTCTACAAGCATGAACACATATCCTAATGTTTACTTTTGATCTGTGTTGTCACCTGCCCAATCACTGTCAATAAACCCAATCAAATCAAGATCATATTTTGCTTTGTAGAAGATCCCATGAGTTCTTGTTCCTTGAACAAAGTTTAGGATCATTTTGGTTGCCCTCCAGTGGATCTCATGCGGCTGATCCATGTATATTGAAGCCACACTAAATGCATAAGATAGATCAGTTCAAGTGTGTGTAAGATAAAGAAAACACCCAATCAACTGCCTATACAATGTATTATTTACCATAGGAGAAGAACCTGCTTCTTCAAGCTTAAATTCTGAAAGGAAGGGAGTATTGCTTGGATTTCAATATTTCATGTTGAACTTGTTCAAAAAATCTAAGTCATACTTGGAATGATGTAAATTGATTCCATGTTGGGATTGAGCAATTTCGAGACCCAAAAATTGGCTCAACAATCCCAAATCTGTCATAGAAAATGCATGGTTCATTGCATCCTTCAAGGAGGAAATCTCTTTATTTGGACTTCCTGTAATCAGAAGGTCATCCACATGCAAGACAATAATCATCAAAGAACCATGAATCAGCTTCAAATAGACATTAGTATTATATTTTCATCGAATAAAACTCAATGACAGTAGAAAGCCATCAATCTTGGTATACCAAGCCCTAAGGGCTTGCTTGATCCCATACAATGATTTATTTAACCTGCACACTAAATATGGATTAGAAACAAACCCTTAAAGTTGCTGCATGTAAATATATTCAGTGAGATCTCCATTTAGTAAAGCACACTTCACATCCATGTGATATACCTCCCACTGCTTCGAAGCTGCAATGTCTAAAGCTAGTCTTATGGAGTCCATCTTTTCCACTGGTGCAAAGGTTTCATTGTAGTCAATACTATGTACTTGTGAGTATCCCTTTGCTACCAATATTGCCTTATATTTCAAAGTTTAACCATCAAAATCAAAATTAGTCTTGAAAACCCACTTACATTGAACTAGCTTCCTCCCTGGGGGAAGATCAACTAGTTCCCAAGTGTTGTTCTTCTTGAGTGAGATGAATTATTCTTTCATGGTTGTTTTCCATCTTGGATCATGTGCTACATATTCATATGTTTGTGGATCTGATTCAACCATCAGATAGCACTTCTTGGCAAATAAAGGATCTTTCATACAAAGGGCACTCTCAAACTGAGATCTAGTCCTCCTAGTGTCACTAGGATTTCCAACTAGTTCCCCGGCTACATGAATGGTATTTGCTGTCCATTTTGGTATTGTAGGACTGTTAGGATATGTAATAAAATTATCATTATAATGCATATCAGAATTATCAAACTCATTATTCTCTCCACTTACAATCAATGGATCTAGTGGTGATGAAGACTCTCCAACTTCAACTGCTACTAAAGGCTCTTCTTGGAACTGAAGACTTATTTCAATGAAAGTTTTGTTAGTGCTCAAGTTTAGCAGCTTGTACCCTTTTGAATCTTCAAAATACCCAAAAAATAGGCACTCTTGGCTTTGGGGCTGCAAATCCTTTCTCTTTTCATTTGGAATTCTAGCTCAAGCCTTTGAGCCAAAAATCCTAAAATGGATCACATCTGGATTGTGCCCACTCCAAGATTTGAAAGCATTCATACCATCAAGATGCTTATGAGGAACCCTATTATAGATGTAGGATGCATATTTTATAGCCTCGGACCAAAACTTTGGTGGAAAATTCTTAGCCTGCATCATGCAAGTTTCCATCTCCTTCAGTGACCTATTCTTTCTCTCATCAACACCATTTTGTTGTGGTGTGTAAGGGATCGAATGATGCATATGAATACATACATATTTACAATACTAAATGAACTTAGACTTGACATACTCACCACCATTGTTAGATCTAAGGATCTTGAGTTTCCTCCCATACTGGTTTTCAACCAAGGCTTTAAAGACTTTGAAGAGGTCAAAAACTTCAGACTTATGATTAGGAAGTAAACCCAACAATACCTGGAAAAGTCATCTATGAAGGTCAATGCATTTTTGGCTTGACTCATGGACATATGAGGAAATGGACCAACAATGTCATTGTGGATAAACTCAATAAGTGTAGAGGTTCTCTCATGACTAGCTCTCTCAAATTTGTGCTCTGGGTGTTTTCATAGGATACAACCTTGATAGACTCCCTTGGAAAACTTGATCTTTGGTAACCCTATGACCATATATTTTTCACTCAAATCAGAAATATACTAGTTAATATGGCCAAATATTTCATGCCAAAGATTGCTTGCCTCATTAGCATGAATCAGAAGAGCGAAGGGGTTTGAGTAGGGTAGAAAATGGGAAAACATGTATACCTTCGAAGTGTGATCAACAACACCTTTTGCTATGACTTTACCATTCAAAATCTCAGTGATTTCAACATCATAAGGGGAGAATATGACCTTCTTTGGAGACCCAGTGTGAGTTATCTGATACACTGACAAGAGATTAGAGGCATGACCTGGAACATACAATACATTATTGAACTTACCATGGTCAAGATCAATCCTTCCTTTCCCAAAACTGTTGGTCAGAGAGTCATCTCCCAAAATTATTGGTGGACCTTTCGACATGTCAAGAGAGGAGAATACCTCCTTTGTCAAAACCATATGTCTAGAAGCTCCAGAGTCTATGATGTAGGTAGATGAGCTTGATGTGCTAGCAACCAAGGCATGTACTCTCTCTCTATCCTCTAAAATTTGATCCTCCTTCCCTCTTCTTTGAGAAATCAGGAAGGGAGAAATTATTCTTCTCTAGGAGTTGGGCCAACATGTTAATTTGCTTCTTCATACAAGAGCTCTTAGGATGATATCCCTCACTACAGTATGTGCACTTGCTCATTTATCCTCTGTTCTTCTTCTTCTGGAAGTTCTTCTTGGAACCTTGGGGCTCCTCTTGAGACTTTTTCTTGTCTCTCTTTTGCTCAGGTGGATTTTTAGATTTTTTCTTGCTTTTTGAATCCACCCTTGAATCTCCAGCAACCAAATATTAGTCTTTGGAAGGTTTGATGGTGCCCATCATCACCAACTTATCTTGTTCTTGTGTGAGGGATTCCATGAACTCTACAATCATAGGCATCTTCCAGGATCGAGCTATCAACTTGGTAGCATGGAAGGTTGAAACAAACACTAAATAGTCAAGGCCAAGCTTCAAGAGTATGGCCAAAACTAGTTTCTATTCCTTGTTTTCGATCCCACATTGTTTTAGCTGCAACAAGGGCTTTAAACTTGGAAAAATAGAGTTTCAAGGATTCAAAGCTACTGGGACTCAAGGAGATCATCTCATTCTCGATTTGATGTCCTCTCATCTCATCTGTATTACCAAAAATATCTACAAGCTTCTCCCACACTTCATTCAGTGATGTCAATCCATCAAGATGGAAGAGGAGGTCTCTTGAAATGCTTAGACACAAAAGACCATAGGCCTCATCCCTCATGTTGTGCCATTTGATTTTCTCTATAGCTGCATTGGGCTCTACCTCAGTTGCCATAGTAACCTTGTAGAGATATTTCTCTCTCAACAATATCTCCATATCAGCTTTCCACTCCAAGAAATTGAATGGAGTCAAGATGATCTTCTGATATTTGTCCATAGCTCAGAAACTGTGCCCTTCAGTCAGCAGAATATGATCCCATTCAATATGTCAAACCCATAATAGCAATATGGAGGGATAGAAATCAATATAGGAAGTCTTTTATACCATGTGGAAATTGAACCCAAGAGATAGAACAATTACACTCACAAAATTGCTAATCAAACATGCAAAATTAACATAAAAGGAGACTGAAATTGGAGCATAACACTAATATGTATTGAATAAGTGTACAATAGCCAACCTTATGAATTAATAGGCTGCTGCAATAAATAATTACATGAGATATTCTAACGCATAAGGATGCCATTCAAAAAGGTCAAAAAGTAGGCTTACTAAATCTAGTCAAATCCCCCATAGGTGCATAAAGCAGTTTCCAAATCCACCAAGATGCTCATGAATTGGCTAAGTCAAGTAGGCAAGGTAATGAGGGATTGAAAGAAAAATCATACATACTTTTATTAGGAGAAACAGAGGGAGGAGGATGTGAGCAAAAAACAAGTCAACTACACCTAGTCTAGCTTTTCCTTTTTCCTTAATTCTCAATAAAACAGGCAGTTTTTCAGAAAAAGAAGATATGTGCTTTAGAGGATCTGGAATAAAGAAGACATGCTAAAATGGGTTTCCAAGAGGTTTCCCAAGTGCTCCATGACTCAGTTTTGGCATGTGTTAACTTCTATGAGATGTAGAAGGAAACTAACATAGAGTGGAATCTAGGATACTAGGTAATAAGACAAAAACGATTTAATTAATGTCTAATGTAGGTAACTATTTGTTGATTATTCTAATAGGAACTAGGGATTAGTGAGCTCTTTAAAAGTTAAGAGACAGAACTAGAAACACATGGACATGTACAATTTGGAAACCAACTAGGGTTTCATGAACACCACTTTGCATGGGTTGACAAATAATGAGATGGAACTAGGGTTTAGTGAGCAATTTACAAGTTAAGAGAGATAACTAGAAACACATGGACATGTACAAATTAGCAACCAACTAGGCTTTCATGAACACCAATTTTCATGCTATCACTAGCGTTGAGAAGTTATGAGATGGAACTAGGGTTTAGTGAGCAATTTACAAGTTAAGAGAGGGAACTAGAAACAAATGGACATGTACAAATTGGAAACCAACTAGGGTTTCATGAACACCACTTTGCATGGGTTGACAAATAATGAGATGGAACTAGCATTTTAGTGAGCAATTTAATAGTTAAGAGAGGGAACTAGAAATTGGAAACCAACTAGGGTTGACAAATAATGAGATGGAACTAGGGTTTAGTGAGCAGTTTAAAAGTTAAGAGAGGGACCTAGAAACACATGGACATGTACAAATTGGAAGCCAACTAGGCTTTCATGAACACCAATTTGCATGCTATCACTAGGGTTGACAAGTTATGAGATGGAACTAGGGTTTAGTGAGCAATTTATAAGTTAAAAGAGAGAACTAGAAGCACATGGACATGTACAAATTGGAAACCAACTAGGTTTTCATGAACATCACTTTGCATGGGTTGACAAATAATGAGATGGAACTAGGGTTTAGTGAGCAATTTACAAGTTAAGAGAGGGAACTAGAAATTGGACACCAACTAGGGTTGACAAATAATGAGATGGAACTAGAGTTTAGTGAGCAATTTACAAGTTAAGGGAGGGAACTAGAAACACATGGACATGTACAAATTGGAAACCAATTAGGATTTCATGAACACCAATTTGGATGCTATCACTAGGGTTGACAAATAGTGAGAGTGAACTAGGGTTTAGTGAGCAATTTACAAGTTAAGAGATGGAACTAGAAACACATGAACATGTACAAATTGGAAACCAACTAGGGTTTCATGAACACCAATTTGCATGCTACCACTAGGGTTGACAAGTTATGACATGGAACTAGGGTTTAGTGAGTTCTTTACAAGGTATGAGATGGAACTAGAAACACATGGACATGTACAAATTGGAAACTAACTATGGTTTCATGAACACCAATTTTCATGCTATCACTAGGGTTGACAAGTTATGACATGGAACTATGGTTTAGTGACCTCTTTACAAGTTATGAGATGGAACTAGAAACACATGGATGTATGTACATATTGAAAACCTACTATGGTTTGTAGGCTATGATGTTAGTATTGTAGGGTATGGTATGGTATATTACAATGGTATGGTATGTTAGCATGGTATGATGTTAGTATGTTATGTTACGGTATTTTATTGTATGTTAGTGTGGTATGATGTTAGTATCATAGGGTATTGTAGGGTAAGAAATGGTATATTACACATGCATGCATGAGTTAGTGTTATGATGTTTGTGTATGGTATATTACAATGGTATGGTATGTTAGTATGGTATGATATTAGTATCATAGGGTGTTGTAGGGTATGATATGGAATATTACACATGCATGCATGACTTGATTAGAGGAAATTTCAAGTCAAAATGGTCCTCCTAAGGAAAATTAATAAAATAATATTTATTAATTTTGGAGGAAGAAAAGAAAAAACTACTTTTTTGTTCGTATTTTCAACATATCTCCCTGTGTTTTTACTCAAATTTCGATTGGGATAGCTCGTTGGATGCGGAATTTAATTCCACATCTAACGAGTACCCACTCAACATACTTTTGACAAGCCCTGCTACCCCAAAAACAGGTAATACTGCACCACATTTTTTCAGGTATTTCCTATTTTTGAGGTAGTAAGGCCTGTCAAAAGTATGTCAAGTGGGTAATTGTTAGATGCAGAATAAAATTCTGCATCCAACGATCTATCCCAATCGACATTTGAGTAAAAATACAAGGAGATATGTCGAAAATATGAACAAAAAAATAGTTTTTTTATGATACCTATCCCCAAATTTATATTCAAAAATTGTTTAAGAGGTGCTCCCTTCTTAAATTTTAAATAATTTTGATTGGATAATACATGATGACATGGAATTTGTATTATTTTTGGAAGGCCCGTTTTAAATTGAAATTTCCTCTAATAAGTGTTATGATGTTAGTGTATGTAATTTAGGTAGTGTATGGTATGGTTATGATGTTAAAAAGTTGAGGATATCCATAATGTTAAAAAGTTGATGAGTCATAAATTCTTCCTTTAAGTATTGGAAATTCATAAGTTAGCACACATGTGAACCACACATATCATTATATCACATAGGTGATCCACACATATCATGTTCCAAGATCAAGTCAACCATATCATGTTCCAAGATCAAGTCAACCATATATGTATAAATTTGAACCTTGCTTTATATTATATATGTATAGAAATAATGCTACAAAAATTGGCATGCCACGTGGCCATAATACAAAATAGTGGATCAAAATGTAGATATGTGTGTACAAAAACAAAAAGTTACATATATTTATCTCCCCTATACATTTATTCTAGTTATCCCCCCTTTTGCTGCCACTACCAATGTCTTCGGAGAAGTTTAGCTTTCTTTTTTGACTGCTCACTAGTGATCCCCATCGCTGAACAAGAGGGATAGGTAACATCAGTGGAGACTGCATAAAAACTAAAATTTGAAATTTAATTTACCAACCTATAAAAACTCTATGTACATTTGTTCAAATTCCAAAACCAATATAACATTTTTACTTACGGTACGTGCCATAAGTAATGGTGGGTTGTGGTGCCTCACTAACAACAACCCTTATTGGGTGCTCTTCAAGCACCACTTGCTCACTATCAAGCTGCATAAAAAATATATATGTGCCAATGTCAACAAATATGCATGTACATTGGGGGGGAATAGGTGGGCCACCAATTTGGGTCTCTTCAAGCACCAAATCAGAGAAAGCGATACACAAACGTACAAAGAAAGCGATACATAAATGTACCTACTGGCTTGTCATAGGTGGGTCACCGATTTGGTGCTCTTCAAGCACCGGTGCCTCACTAGAAGCCTGCATAAAGTAACATATATGTCAATTTCATATAATAAAAAGAATCAGAGACATATATACTACATGGATGGAAAATGATGTTTCCAAAGAGAGAGAAACATACATTTACCTGCCAGGAGGAAGAGGTGGGTAGAAAACAACCTCGCTTTGGTGCTCTTCAAGCACCATTGTCTCAATAGATTCCTACATAAAGTAACATATGTCAAAGTGATACATAAACCTACAAAAATGTACAAAGAGAAAGCACCAAATCAGGGAAATCCATACCTAAACATACAAAGAAAGCGATACATAAACTTACCTATTGGCTCGTCAGAGGTGGGTCGACAACAAACTCGCTTTGGTGCTCTTCAAGCACCACTGTCTTAATAGATTCCTGCATAAAGTAACAAATATTTCAATGTCAGGTAATACAAAGAAAAAGAGACATATCAATGGGGGCAACACAGAAAAAGATACTTGCATGTACAAAAAGCAATATAAGCAAGATTTGTAATATATAAATATTCCTGGGGGGCGTGAGGAGGTGTGTAACCAGTGGGTCAATCATCTATCAATGAGATAAAAGGATTTCTACATGCATTAGCGAAGAATTTCGCTTGTTGGATAGTATCATCAAAATCATGTTCCTACATACAAAAGGATAAATATACAATTAGATAGTTTCAAAAAATTTAAAAAGTACATGGTTAATCATTAAAATAACAATTAAAAGAAAGCGATACATAAACGTACCTACTGCCTTGTCATAGGTGGCTCATCAATCTTGTGCTCTTCAAGCACCAGTGCCTCAATAGAAGCCTGCATAAAATAGCATATGTCAAATTCAGATAATAAAAAGAATCATAGACATATATACTACATGGACGGAAAATGATGTTTTCAAATAAAGCTAAACATACATGTACCTGGTGAGGGGGAAGAGGTGGGTCGGCAACAACCTCTCCTTGGTGCTCTTCAAGAACCAATGGCTCAATGGATTCCTACATAACGTAACATATGTCAATGTCAGATAACACAAAGAAAACGAGACATATACATGATGGATGAAAAATGATTTTTTCAAAGAAAGCGAAACATAATTAAAAGAATATTTAAAATAAAACCTGTGTCTAGGAATATACCTCTGCATGAGAGGGACTAGGCTGATATTCATTGTACTCGTCCTGATCACCCTGCATAAAACATGTTGTATCAAAATTAGGATATATTGAATGTTACAATCTCTACTATAAATATGTAAATAAAGTTGACAAATTAACAAGTATAGTTCTTACCTCTAATGGTGAAGAACCAAACCCATATGCAATATTAACAGTAGCATCAATGTTCTCAACATTGATCGACAGAATATGTGACTCTGGTGTGCCATGGGACCCCAACTGTATATTTGTTCACATAATTTGTTAGATAATTAAATAGAAATAATTTGTGAAACAATTGAAAATTGTGATATGAAACAAAATATAATATGAAAATAATGAGTTTTACTTACAAATCGAAGTAATCCGTCATCCCGGAAGTCTGAAGCAGGTCCATAGCATATGCCTCCACACAATGTGCAAGGGTGTGGAGTAACATGATGCTCTGAATGCTCTATGTCTTCTATGTGATCTGTAGATGGGGCAGCCTTAGAAGTGCCAACCCCTTGGCCTACATTTGCTTGGACATCAGTCCCATGTTGAAGCAATGTATCTGCCAAGTCAAATAAGACCTCCTATGTTTCCTCAATCATAGGACCCATAGGAGGATATAGACAAGGGGTTTTTCGTGTGCATGGAGGGTCTGGCACATGGTTAGGATCCGTCCTAGCCCCTTCCCTATCTTGGGGAATCCCATAACCAACACCCTGGAAGCCTAAGATATTGAAATAGTTAACATGTTTCCCTAGGCTGAATTCTAGATACAACTTCCTAAGGAAATAAAATAGGATGTCCCTATTCCCATGAGGGTCTTCATTGAAGACCATATACCAACGATCCATCCAATTGGCCTTTATATTTGGTTCCATGCACCAGTATATGGAAATATGTGCTCGACTGGTGGGTGAAACCAATCCGGTGCTAGGGTCCCAGAATAATGAAAATAATTGGTCTTTTGTAATCTTTAGGTCTTTGATGTCTTTATAAGTCAATCCATCGAAGTAGTATTGCCTCCTAGATTCTCTATACGAGCTGATGTTGTACAGAGCTCCTTGGGCATTGGCAGTTGTGTTTGTTATTGTGTCCAATGCATCGGCTAAAGACTGTCTCAAATGATCCCCTCTCTAATAGATGAGCTAAGGCGGCTCAATGATGCCAAACGCGCCAGAATCTGTGAGTTTCGATCTTCTTCCCCCTCCAGGTTTGAGTTTGGGTTCATGTTTGGGTTAGGATCTAGGTTATTAGTGGGTTATTTTTCCACATTATCTTGCTCATTTTTGCTATCTGTTAGGATTTAAACAAAAAAATACAAATTGTTTGAATTTTTCATTCTTTGATTTAATTCAATTTTTTTTATTAAATTTGTTTTAAAAAATTATAAAAACTATGAAATTAAGAAAAACAATAAAGAATTGAAAACAAATTGTAATGGATATGAGAAGTTACCTACCATTGGAGCCAAGACACCTCTAAATGGTGAAATGCAAATCGCCTGTGCGGTTTATCACCTATGTGGTTTATCGCTCTCCCGAAACTTCACTATGCAAATGAGAAATGAGACCTACGGCCTCTGTTTTGGTTTTTTTCCATATCGCATATGCGATATATCGCACTTGCGATATATATCACATATGCGATATTTAACTTTTACAGAATGCATATGCGATACTTCCTTACTAACCTTAGCTTTTTGTTTGGGCTCGGGTTATTCCAAATGTACCATCAATAACACATATGTGTTCTCGATTTACACTTCAGAAGTGCATTTCCGATTTCTTAAGTGGCACTAAAAAGTGGAACCAACTTCGTGTGAGCTCCCAATAATCATTAGATATGCAAAATTGTTCATCTATACTAAAAAAATGTGTTCATCTATGTTTAAATATTTGTGGTCCCTAAATACAGAAATCTTATTTTTATTTTTAATTTTTAAACTCCATATTCAGTGCATCTTATTACCATTCTTGTACCTTGGTATCATTCATCAATTTCACATTTCATTTTAATTCATAGGATGCTATATCAATCTTTATCATATTTAGTTGTTGCAAAAGTGATCTTAGACGAACATTGTTATTGACTACAAGGTGTTAAAATTGTGCATTGTACTCCCCATTAACACAAAATTTACCCTCGGTGAATTAAGTGTTTCATTCAATATTGTTCATGAGAAAATTCAACATTATGTTGGACTTCTACTTAGTCATATTGATAACTCAAGGACACAATGTTATTTATCTCGATCCATAAGACCAGGATATACACCTCGATCATGAACTGCATAAACTTCTGCTCCACCTGCTACCTAGAAAGTGGAGTAAGAGCTCTTGGAACTTGCGACCACTTGACAATCCCACCTTTCTTTACCTCAGACACGGCTAAATTCCCATTCCACCCAAATACATCTACAACCTGAACCTCCCAAGTCCTTTGATGCCCTCATAATATATGGGAGGATGGGCCCCCCCCTGGAAGAAAGCAGGAGGCGAAATGACCTGGCCTGGCCCTGGCTGTTCTTTACTAGAAGCCCTGTAAACTGGCCTACTGGGATACCCTCTCTTATCACCATCATATCCCTCAAGTCCATTGTACTATCCTCAGTTTTGACCCTGGTTGCATTAAAAGATACATGATGTATATGTTGTAATTAATCATGGTGTGGAGCTAAAGGCAAAAGCCCCATCATCGATTTGGTTGTGTTATGTTTTGGCAATTGGGATCGTTGTCAATGGTATATCATGCTATCCAACACATAATAGTTTTGCATCATGTAAATATGCACATCAATTAAAATAAACCTACAGCCAGCTACGACAGTGCAACATTGAATGAAAAGGGCATGATTCCTAAGGTTAAGGGGGGGATTGCCTAACCCTTGGGAGCCATTGGAGAAAATCCATATGTCAAACCTTAAACCATTATTTAGTTGAGGTAGTTAATGCTAGGTAGTAGTGGGTGACAAACTACCCCCAGGCACTCTCCACCAGCTGGTTTAGTCACACACATAGGCTGGGAGTCGTTTCCTCATGCGCTGCTTGGTATACCAACCATTTTTGTTCTGTCTGCTCTCCCCATCGCCAGCCATTCATTTTCCTCACACCAAGCTAAGTTAAAAGGATCCACGACCCATTGATTGGGGGTTCATTCTCCCTTCTCTCATATATTGCTGGTCTGTGGGTCGGTTCTTCCTCCGATCTTGGTAGAGAATCGTTTTCCTTTTCTCCATTGTCAAACTGTGAGATGTTTTTCGGTGGTTTTCCCTTATGAGATGTTCCCCTCATGTTCATGAAGAAATCCTATGTTACTCCACTATTGTTGACTATAAAAATGTGTCATGGATTCATTGTTGAGGAAGGACCATTGTTTTCCAATGTTGTCGGCTGTGTCTGGATTGTGTAATGTCCTGTTACTTCATCGGGAACCGAGGCTGTTGTTCTTCCCCTGATTGAGGGTTGCTGTGAGTACCTACATTGTGTTGGCTATGGTCTCATTCACATTTTGTTGGATGTGCCTTCCTTTGTGTTTTGGGCTGCTATAAGTTGTAATGGAGTTGTTTTGGCCACAATAGGGCCAAGAGCGACTCAAGGATTGTCTTCCCCTATCTAAGCTGTGAAGGGCTGATTTTGATGCATGCATGCAGTGGTTGGTCTTCGGACTGTGTGGAGTGGGATTGAAGGCTGGGTATGCTTGAGAAACCTGGGTTTGGGGAGCTACACAGATAGAGTTAGATGGTTGTCTTTCTTCTCCACAACCCTAGAAGAGCACTGGCAAGGTAAGTCAGGTACTGAGGGACTTTGAAGCACAGAAGGGACTGATTCCTAGTGTCGGGTGTGTGTGGGTGTCTTCTAGGTCAGGATAGCTCTAGTGTATGTTTCCTTAGCTCTTCCATGAGCTCACCAACTTAGCATTTAGCTTCTCCTAGCTCCTTGATAGCCTGATAAGCCCTATTGTGTGGGCTTGGATGATTTGTGTACCTTTGCTATGTGTAAGCCTGCTTAGTTCCTTATTCCTTGGGGAATCATGCCCAGCTTGGGGGTGGCAATGTTGATGAGAGATTGATGAGCACACTATCCTATGGTTGGGTGGAACGTTGCAGTGACATAGCTGGTTGTGGGGCAAGTTCTTCATGAGATAAGTATCCTTGTCTGTTTCACCTCTGCAATTATATTTGAGGGCTAATGAACTATGATGAACATTTTGAATGCCTAAATGTATGTTTTCTTCCACTGTGTATGTGAATGACTATGCATCTTAGCATTTTTTATGTTTTTATAATTTTATTTCAGCATTTTATCTATGTTCATGTTCATGGGGCTAGTTTCCCGGATGCTTGATCGTTTGGTAGCATCATCTTCGTCGATCAAAGGGTCAAGGATGTTACAGTGTGGTATCAAAGCTCTGGTTGTAGAATGGGCTTGAATGGGCAATGAAGATGCAGTGACAGAGCTTATGTTGCAACATTTGGGCCTCAGAGGGCCATGAGAAATAGTTAGCAGAGGCAGGTTGCCTACTGAACAAAAGAAACCAGGAGAAAATGGGTGAATGATAGGAAAATTCACAAAAGTTTTCTAAGAGCCAGAATTGTTGGCTCATCAGAAAACTTAGTGAGAATTTATTCCGAAGCAGTAGAAGAGCTAGTGTGAATCTTACCTGACAAAATCCAGTTGGAAGAAAATTGTGGAAGGATCTATGTGTTCGTCAGCCATCGACGGAGAACAGTGAAAGTTGAAGCCGCAGTTGCAAAGGGGATCAGTCGAAGGGGAGTCGTAGTTGCAGAGGGGATATGCTGGCCCCTTTTGTGGAAACACTACCTGATGCCGACCATCGGTGATTGGTGCCACTAAGTTGAAGGGATAGTCGATGGCACATTGGTGGAGGTTAGTAGATTGACCGAAGACAACTAGTTGTTCGGAGCGGCCAAGTTTTATTGTTTGGATTGGCGAACCCTAGCTGTTTGGATCATAGAAATGTCGGCAGAAGAGACAAGATGATAGTGGGTTGAACTACTGACAGCAATGGCGGAGTGGAAATTTTGAAAAACAAATTGAGTCATGAAATCATCAGTGATCGACGATGATTAGTTGATTGAGTCGCCAATGCTTAGATGATGGATTTGCCGATGAACATCGAAAGATATTAGCTTATTTTGCATTGCCATTGCAGCTGGCTAGTGGACTATCCTTCTGACAGATAGAATCCCTGACCGCCAATGCCGCAGCAGATAATCATTCCGACAGCCGACGCGGCGGAAGACAAAAGTGGAAAAATTTCTGAAATTTTTCTAAGGCACGAGATCATCGATGATCGGAACAGATTAGTTGTCAGGATCATCGATGACTAGAGGATGGGATCCTGACGAATAGAAGATGAAGCTGCTGAGGCTAGTGAAGTGTGTCGGCGATCACTAGTGGAAGGAAGAGCCAATGCAAAGAAGAAAATTCAAAAAAAATTCTAAGTATTGAATGTTGATGTATATGTAACTTCGGAATGTATTCTTCTATGTATCTTCTATGTATTGTAACCCGATGTTTATTCCGGGATGTTTCTATTATGTATTTGAGTCATATTGTCTTACCTCGATGTTCCGATCGGGAGTATTAATAATGTAAATAAGTCATATCAAGTCATTAGGTAAGTCCCCACAGTTTTGGGGCACATGAGTTATTATACACTAATTAAGGTGTAGGCTCGAGTAGTAATTATTAGGTTGAGTGCACTTCAAGTCAACGGAAGAATATAAATAGAGAGTGAGAATCTCTCTATTTATCACTTGTGAATTACATCACTTGCTCTCTCAAGTGTGGCGCACCTTTGGAGAAGGAAATACTTTGGCTTGACAGAAGACAGAAGGCTGTTGTTGTGTTGGGAGGTCATCTTACTGTTTTGGGATCACATCTTGTGTTGATACTATATTAGAGGAAGTTGAGGGGTTTTCTCCATTTATGGTTTCCCCTCCTAAAGTCTTTGTGTCTCTTGTCTCTTGTGATGTGCTTATGTGATTGCTGTGCTTGTTATTCTCTCAGTGAAAAGATCTTAACATAATGCTAGCTTAAATGTTGAAAAACTAACATGGTATCAGAGCTAACCTGAGAAGAAGACATTGTGCAGCTACAGGAACTAGGGCTTCCTAGTTTTTGGATCTTTCTCCACAGATTTTCAGCAAAAGTATGCTAGGATGACTCTCCATTGAAGGGTGCATCTTTCTGTCGATGTGGAATTCAATTTCAAGCATTTTCAGTTTCAATGTGGAAATTAGGGCTTTCTACAGAAGTGGAATTTTTGAGTGATACCAGCATAGGATTGTTCTCCTCATCAAAACTGAAATTTAGAGACCTGGATCAAGAAATTTGGTTGGGTAAAACTCCAAAAAAGTCAAACCCTAGTTTGACCCTGAGCTAGGAGAAACCCTAAATACTAAAACTGCTAAGTTTTGGTACAGTCACTATATTCTAAGATTGGCGAAGTGTAAAAAGCTGAAACTTGTAGGTGCTGAAGATAACATCCTGGTGAACACTGTGTCCAAAGTTCAGCCTCTGATTCACTATATTCTGGGAGATATGATCTCTCCAAGTTAGGGTTCCATCCTCTTCCATAAATCATCCATAAACAGGACATCTGAGGAGATCTGCAATATCTTGGGCTACAGAGGTCCAAATGGAATTCCTCAAAATTTTCTAGAAAGGGCACGGACTGTAATTTCTGTGGTCTAAATATCAGACTTAGAGGATAAACTAGTGACACGTGGAATGCCGTACAACTTCGCTGTTCTGAACAGTCCTGTAACAGGTCACCTTGGGAAAAGGATCATAAATACCAAATGGTGAAACCAATTCTGATGAAACCTATGGTGTTGGATCAGGGACATGCAAGGTTACCTCAGTAAGAAATTTCAGACTCAGAGGAGATATCATAGAAATAGTAACAGGCATTTCTGCAGAAGAAATCAGAAAATTAGGGCTTCCTGTTCCAGGAGTTTCCCTCCACTGTTTTCAGAAAAGGAGTACATTGGACAGCTCCATTTGAAGAGATCTATCTGTTTGTCTAATCAGATTTGAAAGATTCCAAGTTTTGAAAATTAGGGTTTCTGTGACAAACCCTAGATCAGCGAACTCCAGGACAAGGACAGACACCTCAAATCGGTAAGATCTAATCCTTTGCTATTTCCATTTGAGGTTCTCATTTCAATATGATATATCACATCAGCTTGGTGACAAGCTTGGGGAAGTTGACAACTTCCAAGCCTGGAAGCATATGATCTCTCTAAAGAAAATGGATTGGACACCTACATGAGTATAGAGGTTCCAGTTTCAGAGGGAGACGAGGTTAGAAACCTTTCACAAGAAGGACTTAGTCAAGGCCAAAGAAGACATCATGCTCATGCTGCAGAGGATGATGAACCATCCAGAAAGAGATCCAGATATGAAAGTGAAGATTCTTCAAGCGAAGATGAATATGTTCTGATATCAGCTCTCACAGGTAACATTACTCATGGAAGTGATGATTGGCTCATAGATAGTGGGGCTTCCAAACATATGACGGGATTCAAGGAATCCTTTGTGAGACTATCAGAACATGAATCACCTCACAAGGTGAAACTAGGAGATGACTACCAACATCCAATAAAAGGTAGTGGGGAATCTTCATACAAGCTAGACTCTGGTAAGTCTCTAACAATGAAAGAAGTATTGTTTGTTTCAGCATTGATGTAAAAGGAATGTGGATTGCATTCATAGATGGTCAAGTCATCATGTGGCTAAAAGGAAAGACTATCGATGATGCGGTAGTGATTGGAGAACAAGAAGGAGGCTTGTACAAATTGAAGGGCTATCCAGAACAAGCCTTGATCCATGACATAGTAGAGCCAAATGAGCTTTGGCATAGAAGGCTTGCACATGTGCATTACAGAGCACTACCTATTGCAAGCAATGCTGTTAAAGGTCTTCCTGAATTTCAAGCTATTTTAAGGGAAGAACAAAATCAGAATATGACCTAAAGAAACCAGTTGAAGAATGTGAAGATCTAGAATGCAGAAACCATGCAGTCATAAGAGTCTCTCAAATCAAGAACAACTTGAAGCGGTAAAAGAAGCGGTGAAGAATGCAGAAGTGGTGATGGCCACCTTGAATGGACTCCCAGGATCGTAGAATTCATTCAAGGAATGTGTTCCAGAAGGAAGTGATTACATTTCAGTAGACTCTAGAAGAAGAAGCTCAAGAAGAGAAGGTGGGAGCAACTGGAGATCAAGCTTTCTCCATCCAAAGAAGATCCCTCAAGCAATGAGGAATATGAAGAACTCAACTCTTGAATAACTTCTTATCCACCTCAGCATTTGGATAAGAAATGATGCTATCATGAATGAAGAAGACGATGAAGCTGAAGACTCAAGGAGTCTACCCTCGAAACAAATAAAGATAAGTATTCAATTGTCATTTCATGATATTGTTTTGTTATGCATTTGTTTATATTTAGTTATTGTATTATGCATGATAGGATGTTTGCATTAATGACAGTATACTACTAATATGCATGTGATGGGTAAGTAGCTCATGGTGCTATACAAGTTCTCCATTGCTACTTATCTAGAATGAAACCTCTTTGCTGACATATTGGATTAGTGCACAATCCCAATGTTGTCCCGGTAGAGATGGAAGGCATCTAGAAAGTTTCAGTGAGATATGGATGAATGTTGTATTGGATAAAGTAGTTGCATGATCATATATTTATGCATAAGTATTTGCTAGTATGAATATTCCATATGAAATGCTCTAACCATACAAATGCATTTGACTTATAGGAAAGATCGCATACATAATCGCCTGCAAGCAAAGAAGGACGAAACTTGTTCCAAAGAACAAGTGACGACATTTCAAAATGAAGAATAATATGACAAGTGCAATAACATCATTGATGTAGAACCTTCCAGCCACCAAGAAGAAAGGCAAGACCAGTTCAAGAAGAATGATGTCAAGGAATTCTATACACTAGATGGTCACATAGAATATTAGTAGCATAGGAAGCTACTTGTCACTCCGGTACAGAATGTTTTCAGTGCATAGAGCATAGAAGACAGAGGGAGTATGATGCTTCACTTCAGAGGGAGTGACTACAGAATATCTTGAGGTTTGACATGGTACGACAGGATGGGCAGATTACTGATGACTCTAGGCTTTAATGAGAGTAAAGTGGATTCCAACCTTTGCTTCAAGGTTGAAGGCGGAAGACCAGTGATGCTCCTGTTATGTGTCGATGCACTATTGTTCTAGGCATGGAAGTGTGGACAAGGGAAGTATGCACTAGAGATCCTGAATAGGTTCAAGATGATGGACTGCATGACCACACCTATGGCATCAAACATGAAGCTATTAGTGATGCTTCATTAGAGACGGTTGATGCTATGATGTATTGTCAGATAATTGGGTCCTTGATGTACTTGAGACCAGATGTTTGCTTTGTTGAGAACACATTGAGACAGGTTCACCTGATGGTTGCAAAGCATGCAGGGGTACAGTTGATTATGGGCTCAAGTATGATGCGAATCAGAAGATTAACCTGGAGGGTTATGTTGATTCAGATTGGGCAGGCAGTGCCATCGACAGGAAGAGTACTTCGGGATGTTGCTTTAGTATGGGATCAGGTATGATCTTTTGGTTTAGCAGGAAGCAATCCTGTGTGGCACTAAGTACAGCTGAAGCAGAGTATGTCACAGCTTGTTCAGCTAGTTGTGAGGCAGTATGGCTGCGGAAGCTACTGTCTGATATATTTGATCTCCAGTTGGATGCTACCTGTATACATTGTGACAACAAGAGTTGCGTGAAGTTGTTAGAGAATCCAGTGTTCCATGACAGGTCGAAGCATATCGAGATCAAATATCACTATATCAGGGATATGGTGCAGAGAGGAGCAATGAAGCTCCTGTATGTTGCGACGGAGGAACAGATAGCTGATGTATTGACGAAGCCATGGGATAGGTTGAAGTTCGAGTACTTCAGAGAGAGACTTGGTGTTCTCCAGATCGAGGTTCCTTCCCAGAGACAGTGATGAGACCCATAGCCATTCTGACATGGTGAGAGGATTGGTTCCTTCCATGGTCAGATGTAAGGGCTGAGCCATTCTGTCATGGTGAGAGGATTGGTTCCTTCCATGACTGATATGAGTGCTGAGATTGTGCCATTCTGACGAGCAGGTCAGATGTAAGGGCAGTGCCATTCTGTTCATGGCTAAAGGATTTAGTTCCTTCCATGTCAGATATAAGTGCAGAAATATCTCTTCATTGTGGTTGAGAGTCTTCCATCATTGGATGGGATTGTGCCATTCTGACGAGCAGGTCAGATGTAAGGGCAGAGCCATTCCGTTCATGGCTAAAGGATTTAGTTCCTTCCATGTCAGATGTAAGTGCAGAAATATCTCTTCATTGAGGTTGAGAGTCTTCCATCATTGGATGGGATTGAGCCATTCTAATGAGTAGGTCAGATGTAAGGACTGAGCCATTCTGGTCATGGCTAAAGGATTAAGTTCCTCCCATGACATATGTGAGTGCTGGCCATTCTGTCGAGTAGGACAGATGTAAGGGCAATTGCCACTCTCCGGGAGAGTGGAGGCGCATGGTCAGTTACCATGTAGCTCAGTCAGGGACTGAGGGCCATTCTGACGAGGGTGTAGGATTCAGTTCCTACCAGGTTAGATGTGAGTGCACAAATATTTCTTCAGTGTGGCAGATGTGGTTCCGACCTTGGTGGAAAGAACATAGTTCTTTCATCATTGTGTTGGTTGTGGTTCCATCCCGGTTGAAAGTCTTCCATCAGTGTGGCAGATGTGGTTCCAGCCTGGGTGATAAGAACAGGGTTCTTTCATCAGTGTGGCAGGATGTGGTTCTAGCCTGGATGGGATTGTTCCTTTCTGATGAGTAGGTCAGATATAAGTGCAGAGCCATTTCACAGATGTTAGTGATGTGATGTCCTATCATGCTAGTGAATGTGAGTGCTGGGCCTTTCTAATGTGATTGTAGTTTACTACATGATCAGATGTGAGTGTTGGGTGTGCCTTTCTGACGAGCAGGTCAAATGTAAGTGCTGGGCGAAGACCTACATGAGAGTAGGCCTACAACCAGCATGAAATAGGGCTGGCTCTGTAGAACTTCCTATGACGAGATAGTACACACATGATGATGACCAGTGGAGATCCAGATCGAGCTATGATCCAGATCCAGTTATGATGACTCCGAGAGATCCAGATCGAGTGATGATCTAGATCCAGTAGTGATGATCCAGATCGAGTGATGATCCAGATCTAGTCCAGAGAGTTGATCCAGATCGAGTGATGATCCAGATCCAGTACAGAAAGATGATCCAAATCGAGTGATGATCTAGATTCAGATCCAGTGATGCCATTATGATGATCCAGATTGAGAGATGATCCAGATCCAGATGCCTTGAAGATGAAGATGACTTGAAGATGAAGATGAATCGAATATGAAGATGATCTAGTTGATGCAGAGAAGAAGACCAGTGCTGAAAATTGTGTCGAAAGAATACCTTCCTAGTTAAGAGGGAGTGTTGATGTATATGTAACTTCGGAATGTATTCTTCTATGTATCTTCTATGTATTGTAACCCGATGTTTATTTCAGGAAGTTTCTATTATGTATTTGAGTCATATTGTCTTACCCTGATGTTCCGATCGGGAGGATTAATAATGTAAATAAGTCATATCAAGTCATTAGGTAAGTCCCCATAGTTTTGGGGAACTTGAGTTATTATACACTAATTAAGGTGTAGGCTCGAGTAGTAATTATTAGGTTGAGTGCACTTCAAGTCAACAGAAGAATATAAATAGAGAGTGAGAGTCTCTCTATTTATCACTTGTGAATTACATCACTTGCTCTCTCAAGTGTGGCGCACCTTTGGAGAAGGAAATACTTTGGCTTGACAGAAGACAGAAGGCTACTGTTGTGTTGGGAGGTCATCTTACTGTTTTGGGATCACATCTTGTGGTGATACTATCTTAGAGGAAGTTGAGGGGTTTTCTCCATTTATGGTTTCCCCTCCTAAAATCTTTGTGTCTCTTGTCTCTTGTGATGTGCTTATGTGATTGTTGTGCTTGTTATTCTCTCAGTGAAAAGATCTTAACATAATGCTAGCTTAAATGTTGAAAAACTAACATTGAATCCATTGGCGACTGGCGGAAGTTAAATGTATTGGTCACCGATGAACATCGACAAGAACTAGTGGTTCATGCACCCGCTGTTGTGGAAGTCTAGTGGACTAATCTTTCGATGGGTAGAGTCCCCAACTGCTAATGCCGTAGCAGATAATTGTTCTGACAGCCAATGCAGAGTAGCGAAAAACTAAAGTGATAGGACCATCAACGACCGGTGATGATTAAAAGATTGGATCGTCGATACCTAGTTGATGGCATATCTACAACGTCAGAAAATAGATAGTGAAGGTACCGAAACAATGGCAAAGAATAGAATATGGTTGAGCCAATGAAGCAATAGAAAGATGGTTATGGAATAAATTTTGAAAAAAAATTGTTAGTATGAGAATCATCAGACGTCGACGAAACTTAGTGAATGTGGGAGCCACCGTTTTGGCAGAGATCAGCTGAAGGCTACCAAAACTTCGGCCTAACTCAGTCTGATGAAGCTCCGATAATACCATCAGCGATCGGTGATGATTAGTTGATTGGATCATCGATGACTAGCTGAGGGAGTATCCACAGTGTCGACAGGAAATAGTTGATGAAACAGTCGACGGAGTGTCACAGGAAGGAGAAAAAGAAAATTTTTGCCTAGAATTTTTCTAAGTGTTGAGGATATCGACGATTAGCACATGTTAGTGGATGAGTCCACCGATGAGTCAAGAGAAATTTTTGATCTAGAGTACCGATCGACGAAATATAGTTGAACGAGCATCCACTGTTGCGGAATTCTAGAGGACTAACCTTCCGATGGGTAGAAGTCCTGACTACCGATGCCGCAATGACCAGAGGTTCCGACCACCAATAGGCTTGTGGCTATGGAAGACACAGAAGGTTTGTTGTCCACCGTTGTGGAATTCTAGAGGACTAGCCACCTGATGCACAGAGCACCCGACCACTGATGCAATGCATAAGTTGGTTTCATTGCCGATAAAAATGATAAAGGCCGGAAGCCGAGACAGCTAAGGATCGAATATGGTGGAAAACTGTAGTTGTTGGAGCCGCTGATACTGTGAAAAACCTTAGTTGTTGGATTGCTATTGTTGCGGATGGCTATGGAACTAACCACCCAATGAGCGAGTAGTTAGTCACTCCGACCACCGATGCCGTGGCAGTTAATGTTCCAATCACCGACACATATTAGTTTTTGGCATCCCGATGCGGATCGAAATCTTAGACCACTACAGGTCTAATACAGTGGAAACTTATAGTTGATAGGGCCACCGATGAGCACTGGAGGAATGCATTCTCCTGGGTCGTCAAAGTATCAGAAGGATAGTTCACTAAGGATCCAATACGTCGGAAATTTAGTTGGAAAGAGGTCCGATTGGAAAAAGGGAAAATTTGGTTTTTCCAATGAGATTTTCAGTGAATTCTAGCCAGTGTCTCATTGAATTTTTCATGATTTTTCAGTAGTTTTAGGGCTGAAAAGGAAGAAAACTCTAGATGGCTGAAGTTAGCATTTCAAACCAAAATATAGTGGTGTGTTTTGCCATCATTCTAGAAGTGGTGTGGTTTTCACACTCGAGGTCAGAATGAAGCATATGGATAGGCGTTGGAAAGCTTATCCAGAAGGGAACAAGGAAGAATCACTAGAATTTGAGTGTAGAGCAGAAAAGTACTAGTGATTGCTTGAAAAAGAAATGTGCTACTGTCAACATGGACAAATCAAAGAATTGCATGCCTAGAGGTAGCAAGACCATGAATTCAAACAAGTTGTTGTGTGGGATAGGAGTTCCATGCAAAGATGAGGGACTTGAAAAGGAAAATTTGCTTAAACCCTATCTTGCTAATTATAATTACATTTTATAAGTTTTGTACATAAAATGTACAAGGATATTCCTTGCATGCATAGGATATCGCATGTTGGTGAGAGTACTGAAAATTATGTATTTATAATAAACCACTAATGACGATTATTGCATTGGTGTTGAAATTAGTGGAAAAAACAACAACAACAACACAGATAGGGCTGAATATGTTGCTGATGCTGACGAATGTGACCAGAAACCCTATGGAGAAAGGGATAAGGCAACAAGTCTAGAATCAAAAGTTGGTGAGAAACTTCTACAATCTCCTGCAAGAGACCGGCCAAACTGGTAACGTCAAGGGTGTAAGTAGCAACCATGAAGGTAAGGGTTCAATTATGACAATTGCATGGAGTGGTAAAGGCAAGAGATCTCATACCATGTGGGTATTTAAAATTTAGGCTGCATTCATACAAAAATGTGTCATGTTTGTATGTGTTATTATGAATAACTCATGGCTGAAATCATAATTGATGACAATTTTGGAACCATTTCAAAAGTTGTTATGAATGTAGGATAGTAAGTGCATGAAGAGGGTAGTCATGATCAATTGGCTTCCGGGAATGCTCTATGGAAGGGAAAGGTGGTACACATGATACACTTGTGAAGTAAGAAGTATCTGAACATTTCATTTTGGCATAAATGATGTAACCTTGCAAATTTTAGTATGATGATGATTGCATGAAGTAAATGAGTTTTGGTAATATTGACATGATTAACAGCTGGAAGTGTTTGAATCTTATAAATTTTGAAAGTGCTTCAGTGATGGTTGTAGCAATGAAAAAGTTATATGCATCAAGACTAAGTGTTTGGCTTACTGAGGTTCAGGTTTCAGGTAGATTGTTTGGGGCATTGAAAAGTGTGTAAGACCATGACAAAGACCGAAATATACCATGTGAAAGAGCCAAACCTCATGAGAAGAGTCTCATGGCTGTGAACATAGTTTGTATGTTGAATGAATTGTCAATTTAAAATTGTAAATTTTAGATTTAAGAATTGCTGACAACTACTAATCACTATTGGCTTGCATAGAATTGTGTCAGGAGGACACATTGTAAGAGGGTGTTCATGTTATGCTAGTAAGCATAAAATCATAATGTCCATGATGATACTGCTTGCAAGAGACCCACAAATGAGGATCACCTTATTTCCAAGCAAATCAATTTCTGTAGTAGACAGAGTTGCAAATTCCTATTGAATTTAATTACTAATGCCATTGCTTTGTATGGAACAATCAATTTGGATTGTATTATCAGATAATGATTGACTGTTTGGCTACTTCATGAATGTGCCAGGGGTACACATTACAAGAAGACCATGTGTGATGGCCTGAAGGAGCCAAACTTTATGGGGAATTTCTCCCCTATCTTGGAAATGGGTTTTGGGTGAAACTCCATTAGACATTTTGGAAATGTCTCATCTGCACTGCATGTTTGGTAAGCAACATGAGTGAGATGGTATAGATTATGTCAGTAAGACATGTGTGGATATGAAATGTAAAAAGGAGTTGGGATGGAAAACTGAGGGACTTTCAACTCAGAGAAGGAAGCCCCGATTCCTCCTTGACGAAGGAATACTGCCTCAGCAAATGGATAAGTGTTCTGTGACCCTAGCTAAGAATATGCATGTCAATTGTTAAATTCAATATGTAGAGCGGGTTTTGATTTTATTTCCATTATGACATATTGCTTGAGTATGAATAGGGCCTACATGGTTCACATCGGAAATGGGTGCACACTTTCCCGAAGTCAGGTCATGAAAGGGTTTCTCAATATTGATTACACCCTAGGAAGTGGATACACTCTTGGTGTCTCAATACTTGATAGTGAATGATATGAAATGTGATTCCAGTTTTAGAACAATAACACTGATGAGTTGCTTATATTGTGTGTGTTGTCAAGCTAAATAGATGTAGTCTAGTGTTTCACACTAAACGGACTATGGCTTAGGCTCATCCTACCTCCTACTGAAGAGCACAGAGAAGGAGACATTCCCGAGAAACTAGATAGTAGAGATGGGGGTGGTTTCTTGTGTTGTATGGGGTAGTGAAATTAGAGCTCACTGCTAGAAATGAAACCTAGAAATGGTAATGATAAATTTTCCTTCCCAGTCGGCATGAATATGTACTGGAAGGAGATGTTGGGATATTATATGCCTGGGGATCCACAGTAGATCGTGGACATGGAAATGGTATTTATTGTTTATATAAGTGCATGTGTTATTGTTGACGATCTGATAAACCCAACTAAAGGTTGGCTTAACTGTGTAATTATTTGATGTTGTGGAAATTGTGGAAATGGTAGAGTGTTGGCTTGACTACCTATAGTCTGATAAACCCAACTATTAGCTGTCTTGGATGAGTAGCCTGATAAACCCAGCGGTGTATTGGCTTGATTGGCTGTAGCCTGATAAACCCAATTGTATATTGGCTTGCCTGGACGGTCGGATAAACCCAACTGTAGGTTGGCTTGACTGTGCCTGATATATAAAAAAGTATGTTGTGAAGTAGCCTGTGTGTTGACCTAACATCCAAGTCCATAGGTGATCCCAAGGCTTGCAAATTGAAGCAGGATCATGTGGACTAGAGAGGAAATGCACAATACCGATAAGTATTGGATTATTTTGCAATTACTTGCTTATGAATATACATGTGTATATGATTTTGTTATGGTGTTTTAAGCTCTTGTTTTAGAGATAAAAACCATTGAGAATAAACTAAACATGTGAATCTATTCAATGTTTGAATATAGGTATTGCTGGGAGAGAGGACTATGACAGCATCCTAGGGTTGCATGTGGACATGTGACTGTCCTGAAGAGCTCAGAATGAGCAGTGATGAAAAAGGTGCTAGTGAGACTGTGAAGTTCCTAGCAGTCGACACAAACCATGTGGGGAGGCTCCATGGTTGAGAGGTCTGAAATAGGCTGGAGACACTAAGTGTCATGACCAAGAGGGATTGGTCCAGCATTCACGGTGAAGTGAAAGAGGCTAAGAGCATGAAAACCACAGTGGTGGTGTGGGTTCCAGGATGGAACAAGACAAAGAGGGGAAAAACTCTTGCTGCTCTCTCTTTCCTTTTTTATTATACTTATGCATTGTGAAAACAAAATATTGTTGAATGCATGTATGACTGAAAATAGAATGTGTGTATTTACTAAAAGTAAATTGTGAATGCTGGAATAGTTAAATCCCTACCCAAGAATGGACATGAATGAGAACATGTGCCTGTTGGGAAAGCATGAAAAATATGAAAGTCTCCTTGATGAGACTTGGACTGTCATGTCGATTGGGAAATTAATTGACTGATTTTAATGCCTATATTATGCTTGGTCTAACAGAATTTCAATGATGCATTTAAAAGGTGAGAAAAGTGAAATTCAGCAGTGCACATTGATCATGGCAGCAGACCAAAAGCTGTCAGACTTGGCTGGAAGTCTTCTTCAAACAATTTCCAAGACCCAAGTAAATCTTGGAGAGATGCTCTAGGTACAGAAAAGTTCCTAGACTTAGGGATGAGCTGGAAGCTGAGCACCCGCAAGAGAAGCTCGTAGAAGCCGAGGGGCTTGGTCCTGAAAGTTCAAGTAAATAATTGAACATGGGAGAGATCTGCAAAATTTTAAAATTTCGATGTGCAAATTGTATATGCATTCCTATGTATTGGGACACCGATGATGGTGTTATTCCAAGGGGGAGGGGATTGTAATATCCCCAGTTTTGACCCCGGTTGCATTAAAAGATACATGATGTATATGTTGTAATTAATCATGGTGTGGAGCTAAAGGCAAAAGCCCCACCATCGACTTGGTTGTGTTATGTTTAGGCAATTGGCATCGTTGCTGATGGTATATCGTGCTATCCAGCACATAATAGTTTTGCATCATGTAAATATGCATATCAATTAAAATAAAACTATAGCTAGCTATGATGCTGCAATGTTGAATGAAAAGGGCATGATTTTTAAGGTTAAGGGGCGGATTGTCTAATCCATGGGAGGCATTGGAGAAAAGCCATGTGTCAAACCTTAAACCCCTATTTAGTTGAGGCATTTAATGCTGGGTAGTGGTGGGTGGTAGACTGCCCCCACGCACACTCCACCAGTTGGTTCAGTCATGCACACGGACTAGGAGTGGTTTCCTCACGCGCTGCTTCGTATACCAACTATTTTTGTTTTGTCCACTCTCCTCATCGCCGACCGTTCATTTTCCTCACGCCGGGCTGAGTTAAAAGGATCCATGACCCTTTGATTGGGGGTTCATTCTCCCTTCTCTCATGGATTGCTAGTCTATGGGTCAGCTCTTCCTCCAATCTTGGGAGAGAATCGTTTTCCTTTTCTCTATTGTTAGACTGTGAGATGTTTTTTAGTGGTTTTCCCTTGTGAGATGTTTCCCTCTTGTTCATGCAAATATTTTTTGTTACTCCACTATTGCCAACTGTGAAAATGTGTCGTGGTTTCATTGTTGAGGAAGGACCATTGTTTTCCAATGTTGCTAGTTGTGTCTAGATTGTGTAATGTCCTGTTACTTCATTAGGAACTGGGGTTGTTGTTCTTCCCCTGATCAGGGGTTTGTAATGTCCCCGGTTTTGACCCCGTTTTCATGATGTATATAATGTAATTAATCGTGGTGAGGAGCTAAAGGAAAAAGGCCCACCATCGATTTGGTTTTGTATGTTTTAGTAATAGGGATAGTTGTCGATGGTATGTCATGCTATAAGGCACATTATAATTCGGCATCATGTAAATACGCACATCAAATAAAATAAACCACAACCAGTGACGCCAATGCAACATTGAATGAAAAGGGCATGGTTCCAAAGGATAAGGGGTGGGGGATGTCAAACCTTGGTTATGGGGGAAAAAACCATGTTTTGCCACCTTGATGATTTGTCACCTTTTTGTCTCATCCAACCTCTTCCAACCTCTTCAATGTCTTGATTTTGTTAGTTGGGGGAAGTTATTGCATGAGGAAACGTGGGCATGGGGAAAAGTCAGTTTTGACAGGCTGCTGTCAGTTTTGGATGGTATGCATGCCCAGCAGAGAACCTCTGTTTCTCTCACGCCTGGTCTCCATTCTCCTCGGTTCTCCATTCTCACTATCTGTTCACTCTCACGGGAGGTTGGCTCATATTCCTCATGCGCAGAGCCGCTGCTGTTTTCCCTTCACGCGCAGGACTTCTCTGGTTTCACCTACGTTCCGCTCCCTCCTCATGCACTGGAATTCTGCATTGATTTCCTCACGTAGGGAGCGGATGCAATTGCCACTGTTACCCAGGATTTTCGAGTGTAGGAGCCATTCACGCTCAGGGCCATGTATGCGGCCTGCTGTTGACTTCACCCATGTTTTGGGCTTGTTGCTATCCTTCCCACGATTTTCGGATGTGGCTGTGAGTCCAATTTCTTCCTCAATTGGGGACTGTGTGTGTTTCGCCCATGTTTGCATGAGCTGTGTCATTCTCCAGTGTTTGTGGGGATTTCTATTCTCCTTTTCCATGTTCTGCAGGCTATGGATTGTTGCCACCGTTTTTATTGTGAAGTTGGGTTGCTGTTATACCCTGCTTTGGGTGCTGTTGCTTAGTTGTTTTGGCTACGTTAGGGCCAAGAATAACTCCATGTTGCCTTGTGGACTTGAGTTGTGCTCATCCTCTATTTGGGATTATCCCTGGTTGTCTTACCTTCATCACAGAGTAGTTAATGAAGTTGTTTTGCTGTTGGTAAGCAGTGGTTTGTCTTTGGACTGTGCTGCCTTGGCCGATTGGTTGAGGTCCTATGAAAACTAGCTGTGTGGTTTGTTGTCTGTGTCCCCTTGGCTATGTGTAAGCCTGCAATTGACCCTTATTCCAGAGGAATCATGCCCAGCTCGGGGGTGGCAGTGTGCTGAGAGATTGATGAACACGCTGGCCTATGGTTGGGTGGAACATTGCAGTGACGTAGCTGGTTGCGGACAAGTTCGTCATTAGAAGATAAGTGTTGCTGCTACTCCATGTCTTCAATTGTATTGATGTTTAATGAGTTATGATGAACATGATTAATGCTGGAATGTATGTTTGCTTCTGCTGAATGATTGAGGAATTATGCACCTGTGTATGCTTGTTTGCTTAGCATTCCTGTTATGCGTTGTGTTTAAGCTATCATTTCAGCTTTGTTTTATGCCTGATTATTTCCATGGGGCTATTTTCCCAGCTGCATGTGGTGTTCGTTGCATCCTCTTCACCAGTCTGAGGTTTGGGGACGTGACAGTATGGTATCAGAGCTCAAGGTTGCAACAATGGGCCTCTATGGGCCATGAAGGATGCAGTGAGAGAAGGTAGAATTACCTTCTCTGTTCAGCAGATCAGCAACAAGTTTCAAAATTCACCTAAGTGCCTGAACAGTCGAAAGAATTAACGGAGCTTACTTCCACTGTGGTAGAAAGATTTGCAATTTTCCCATCTGCCATTGCGGACGGTGAAGCGATTCCGCATCCAACGTGAAAGTCACCCGACCGCCGACACCGGAAGTGACATATTCCAAGTAAGAAATCGTGGATCTACGGAAGAAGATGTGGTTGGCCTTCTACCGTTGTGGAAGCCAAAGGCATTTGCCTTCCAATGTGGTGGAAGGTTTAGCAGTTTCCAATCCGCCATTGTAGAAGAAGAAGCAACAAGCCTTCCGATGGGAAAGTCCTCTGATTGCCGACGAAGAGAATTTTTTTGAAAAAAATTTCCTAAGTATTGGAGAAGTCGGAAGAGTTTGCGAAGTAGACTTCCGCCGTTGCGGAAGGAAAAGTGGTTTCCAGTCTGTCGTTGCGGAAGCAAAAGCCATTTGGCTTCCGATGTGGAAATGCTTCCGACATCCGCCAGAAGAAGAAAGGGTTCTGGCGTCCGCCATTGCGGATGGAGAAACGATTGGACGCCCGATGGAAAATTCATCCGATTGCTAGCAGTGCAGAAGAAAAATCGCGGAAATTTTCTAAGTGTCAACGGCCGAATCGGAAGAAGAAATTATTCGAGCATCCGGCGTTGCAGAAGCCAAAGTCAATTGGCTTCCGATGTAAACAGCTGCCAATCGGAAGGGAAGATGCTTTCATGTTTCACCGTTGCAGAAGTGAAAGCGGTTTGTGCACCGCCGTTGTGGAAGCCAAAGTCATTTGGATTTCAATGTTAAAAGGCCGCTGACAGCCGACGCGGTAAAAGAAAGCTCGAAATTGTTCTAAGTAATGAAAATATTGGTCGCCGGAAGAAGAAAGTGAATGAGCATCCGCCGTTACGGAAGCGAAAGTGTTTTGACTTCCGACCAGAAAGGCTGCCGACGCCGATCGAAAGGAGAAAGCATTTTGGGAGCCGTCGTTGCGGAAGGAATATTGGTTTGACAACCAATTCTACGACTGTGGAATGGGTTCGGGAGCCGATTCTGCGGAACGGTTGGAGCTTCCGAGAGCCGATTCTGCAAGGGAAAAATTGAGTTTTCTGTGGGATTTTAACCAGCAGATTTTGACTATTTTCAGAGAAATTTTCGGGGCTAAAAGGGAGAAAAGAGGCAGCAATCTAATGCGCCAGATTGCACAAAAATTAAATATTTACAAAAAAAAAACGAGGGCGCTGCCCTCGACCTGCCCTGCAGTGGCGGAAGCCACAAGGGGGCAAGCCCCCTTGACCCCCTTTGTCCCCTGAGACAGTCATTCTTGTGAAAAGAAAAATATTCTATGTTTTGGGAAATCTAGTAAAACCCAAAAATTCATAAAAGATGAATGGTGCAACGGAATTAAGGTGGCTGAAGTTGGCACCCAGTCCAAAATGCAGCTGTGTGTAAAATGCGAAGATTTGGTAAAAAGTCCTCATTCTTAGAAGTGGTGTGGTGTTCACACCCGAGGTCGGAATGACACATGTGAATAGGCGTTGGAAAGCTTATCCAGCAAGGAACAAGGATAAGTGACCAGAATCTGAGCATGAAGTAGCAAAGTGTTAGTGATGGCCGTTGTTATCGAATGAACAAATCTGGACAATTGCATGCCCAGAAGCAGCAAGGACTATGGAGTCAACCAGCTGCTATGTGGAAAAGGAATTCCATGAGAAGATGAGGGATTTGAAAGGGAATTTTTCATTAGACCCTATCTCACTGATTATAACTACATTTTCTAAGTATATAGCTAAAATGTAGGAGGATATGTATTGCATGCATAGGACATTTGCATGTCGGTAAGAATATTGGAAATTATATATCTATAATGTACCACTAATAATAATCATTTCTTTGATGTGGGAATTAGTGGAAACACCGACGATGACATGGACCTAGATGAATGTGTTGCTGATGCTGATGGAAGGTGACCAGCAACCCTATGGAGAAGGGGTAAGGCAACAAGTCCATAACAAAAGTTGGTGAGCAAATCCTGCAATCTCCTGCAAAGGACCAACAAAATTGGTCATGTCAAGGGTGTAAGTACGACCCATGCAGGTAAGAGTTTGATTATGAAAAATTCCACGGAGTGGTAAAGGTAAGAGACCTCATACCATGTGGATGTTTGAATATAGATAGGTGTCATGCCTATATATGTTGAATGCATAAGTATAGGTGCAAATGTTGTGATGTATTGCGTGAATGCATTGAGATGAATGCATGTGATATTATGAATAACTAACAGCTGAAATGATGAATTAATGATAATGCTGGAACTGTTTCAAAGGCTGTTATGAATGCAGGATAGTCATGATCAATTGGCTACCAGAAATGCTCTATTAAAGAGAAAGGTGGTATGAATGATACGCTTGTGAAGTAAGGGTATCTAAACCTTCATTTAATTGCATGAATGTTGTGACTATACCTTGCAATGTTAGCATAATAATGATTGCAGGAAGTAAATGAGTTTTGGTATATATTGATCTAACTAACAGTTGGAAGTATTTGAATTTTATAAATTCTGAGAATGCTTCAGTGATGGTTGTAGCAATGAAACTGTTATATGCATCCAGACTTACCAAGTGTTTGGTTGTTTGAAGCTTATGTTTCAGGTAGATTACTTCAAGCATGGCATTGAGAGGTAAGACCCTGACCAATGCCAGAATATACCATGTGAAAGAGCTTGTTAAATTTGAATTGTGAATTTCAAATTGAAGAAATTGCTGACAACTATTAGTCACTATTGGCTTGCATAAGCTTGTGTTTGGATGTTGAAGCTTATGTTTCAGGTAGGTTATTTTAAGCATGGCATTGAGAGGTAAGACCCTGACCAATGCCAGAGTCTACCATATGATATGCATAATAGGTTGTTAAAATTCGAATTGTGAATTTCGGATTTCAGAAATTGCTGACAACCACTAGCCACTGTTGGCTTGCATAAGCTTGTGTTTGGTTGATTGAAACTCATGTTTCAGGTAGATTATTCGAGCATGGCAGTGAGAGGTAAGACCATGAACAATGCTAGAATCTATCATTTATGAGAAGAAGTCTCATGGTTGTGAAATTGGTTGGCATGCATAATGGATCATTAAATTTGAATTGTGGATTTTGGATTTAAGAAAGTGCTAACGACTACTAATCATTGTTGGCTTGTGTGAGATTGTGTCAGGAGGGACACATGGTAAGTGGGTATTCATGTTATGATAGTAAGCATAAAATTATAATGGGCATAGTAATGCTGCTTACAGGAGACCCACAATTGAGCAAGTCAATTTCTGTAGTAGATAAAATTGCAAATTCTTATTGAATTTGATTCCTAATGTCATTGCTTGGTTATGGAACGATCAATTTGGATTGTAGTATTAGGTAATGATTGACTATTTGGCTATTTGATGAATGTATCAAGTGTACACATTGCAGGAAGATCATGTGTGATGACCTGCAATAGCCAAACTTCATGGGAAGGTTTTCCCTTATCTTGGAAATGGGTTTCGGGTGAAACGCCATTGGACATTCTGAAAATGTCTCATTTGCACTGCATGTTTGGTAATAACATGAGTGAGATGGTATGGGTTATGTCAGTAAGACATGTGTGAATGTGAAATATAAAAAGGAGTTGGGATGGCTAACTGAGGGACTATTAAATCAGGGAAGGAGCCTCCATTCCTCCTTAACAAAGGCATACTACGACGGCAAATGGATAAGTGTTCTGTGACCCTTGCTAAGAATATGCATGTTTAATTATTAAATTCCATATGCAGAACATGATTTGGTTTTATTTCCATGATGACTGATTGCTTGAGTATGAATATGACCTACATGGCACACATCGGAAAGGGGTGCACACTTTCCCGATGTCAGGTCATGAAAGGGTTTTCAATATTGATTACACTCTGGGGAGTGGACGCACTCCTAGTGTCTCAATACTTGATAGTGAATGATATGAAATGTGATTATAGCTTTAAAGCAATAACGCTGATGAGTTCGCTTGTATTGCTTGTGTTGCTTGTGTTAACAGGTAAAGGTAAAGGTAAATGGTTGATATAAGTGTATGTTGGTATAAGTGTGTTGTTGATATAAGTGCATGGTTGATATAAGTGCATGTTGGTATAAGTGTATGTTGGGCTGTTATATGCCTGAGGATCCATAGTAGATCATAGACATGGAAATGGTCACGGTAAATTTCCAAGCCCAGTTGACATGAGAATGTACTGGCTGGACATTAATTATTTGATGTTGTGGGGTAGACTGTGTGCTGACCTAACATCTAAGTCCATAGGCGATCCCAAGGCTTGCAGAGCGAAGCAGGATCCTGTGGACGAACGAGGAAATGCACAATACAGATAAGTATTGGATTATTTTGCTTATAAATATACATGTGTATATGATTTGGTTATGATGTTTTAAACTCTTTCTCTAGAGATAAAGCTAATGAGAATAAACTAAACATGTGAATCCATTCAATGTTTGGATATAGGTATCCCTAGGAGCGAGGACTATGAGAGCATCCTAGAGGTGCATGTGGACATGTGACTATCCTGGAAAGCTCGGAATGAGCGGTAATGAAAAAGGTGCTAGTAAGACGAGGGAGTCCTAGTAGTTGAGACAAACCATGTGGAGAGACTCCATGGTTTAGAGGTCTGGAATATACCAAAGACACTAAGTGTCATGACCAAGAAGGATTGGTCCAGCATTCACGGTGAAGTGAAAGAGGCTGAGAGCATGAAAAGCCATAGTGATGGTGTGGGTTCCAGGATGGAACAAAACAAAGAAGGGAAAAACTCTTACTGCTCTCTCTTGCCTTTTGATTATATATATATACATATGTTTATGCATTGTGAAAGCAAAAGATTGTTGAATGCATGTATGATTGAGAATGAAATGTGTGTATCCGCTTAAGCAAATTGTGAATGCTGGAATGGTTAATTCCCTACCCAAGAATGGACGTGAATGAGCTCATGTGCCTATAGGGAAAGGCATGAAAAATATGAAAGTCTCCTTGATGAGACTTGGAATGTCATGCCAAATGGGGAAATTAATTGACTAATTTTAATGTCTATATTATACTTGGTCTGATAGAATTTCAATGGTGCATTTCACAGGTGAGAGAAGTGAAACCAGGTGGTGCACATTGATCATGGCAGCAGATCAAAAGTTGTTGGACTTGGCTGGAAGTCTCCTTCAAGTGATTGCCAAGACACAAGAGAACCTTGGGGAGATGCTCAAGATACAGAAAAGGCAGAGTGAAATGAACCACCAGATTTTGCAAGACTCTATTGGTTTGCAAAAGGGAGGTGAAAAGCCTTCTGGGAGTAGTCGGCAAAGGAAAGGAAGTTGGATCAGAAATGGGACATTCGTCCAAGCGACCCGATAGGAAGCGGTCCAGGCATGAAGACTCAAGGGAAATTGAGCTATTAAAGATGAAGCAGCCAGTGCAATGCTGGAGATGCGGAGGACATCATTTACGCCGGGACTGTCCAATGAGGGAACATGATAAAGGAAATAGCCACAAGGTTCCTAGACTTCAGGATCAGCTGGAAGCTGAGAACCAGCAGGAAAATTCCATGGAAGCCGAGGGGCTTGGTCTTGAAGGTTCAAAGTAGATGATTGAACGTGGGGCAGATCTGCAATTTTGAAATTTTGATGTGCAACTGTATATGTATTGTATATATGTAATGGAACACCGAGGACGGTGTTATTCTAAGGGGGAGGGGAATGTAATGTCCCCGGTTTTGACCTCGTTTGCATGATGTATATAATGTAATTAATCATGGTGAGGAGCTAAAGGCAAAATCCCCACCATCGATTTGGTTTTGTATGTTTCAGCAATAGGGATAGTTTCCGATGGTATGTCATGCTATAAGGCACATTATAATTCGGCATCATGTAAATACGCACATCAAATAAAATAAACCACAACCAGCAACGGCAATGCAACGTTGAATGAAAAGGGCATGGTTCCAAAGGATAAGGGGTGGGGGATGTCAAACCTTGGTTATGGGGGAAAAACCCATGTTTTGCCACCTTGATGATTTGTCACCTTTTTGTCTCATCCAACCTCTTCCAACCTCTTCAATGTCTTGATTTTGTTAGTTGGGGGAAGTTATTGCATGAGGAAACGTGGGAATGGGGAAAAGTCAGTTTTGGCAAGCTGCTGTCAGTTTTGGATGGTACGCATGGCCAGCGGAGAACCTTCGTTTCTCTCACGCCTGGTCTCCATTCTCCTCGGTTCTCCATTCTCACTATCTGTTCACTCTCACGGGAGGTCGGCTCATCTTCCTCACGCGTAGAGCCGCTGCTGTTTTCCCTTCACGCGCAAGACTTCTCTGGTTTCACCTACATTCTGCTCCCTCCTCATGCATTGGAATTCTGCGTTGATTTCCTCACGTAGGGAGCGGATGCAATTGCCGCTGTCACCCAGGATTTTCGAGTGTAGGATCCATTCACACTCAGGGCCATGTATGCGGCCTGCTGTTGACTTCACCCATGTTTTGGGCCTGTTGCTATCCTTCCCACGATTTTTGGATGTGGATGTGAGTCCAATTTCTTCCTCAATTGGGGATTGTGTGTGTTTCTCCCATGTTTACATGAGCTGTGTCATTCTCCAGCGTTTGTGGGGAGTTCTGTTCTCCTTTTCCATGTTCTGCGGGCTGTGGATTGTTGCCACCGTTTTTATTGTGAAGTTGGGTTGCTGTTATACCCTGCTTTGGGTGCTGTTGCTTAATTTTTTTTGCTACGTTAGGGCCAAGAATAAATCTTTGTTTCCTTGTGGACTTGAGCTGTGCTCATCCTCTGTTTGGGATTATCCCTGGTTGTCTTACCTTCATCACAGAGTAGTTAATGAAGTTGTTTTTCTGTTGGTAAGCAGTGGTTTGTCTTTGGACTATGCTAGCTTGGCTGATTGGTTGAGGTCCTATGAAACCCAGCTGTGTGGTTTGCTGTTTGTGTCCCCTTGGCTATGTGTAAGCCTGCAATTGACCCTTATTCCAGAGGAATCATGCCCAGCTCAGGGGTGGCAGTGTGCTGAGAGATTGATGAGCACGCTGGCCTATGGTTGGGTGGAACGTTGCAGCAACGTAGCTGGTTGCAGGCAAGTTTGTCATTAGAAGATAAGTGTTGCTGCTACTCCATCTCTACAATTGTATTGATGTTTAATGAGTTATGATGAACATGATTAATGCTGGAATGTATGTTTGCTTCCGCTGAATGATTGAGGAATTATGCACCTGTGTATGCTTGTTTGCTTAGCATTCCTGTTATGCGTTGTGTTTAAGCTATCATTTCAGCATTGTTTTATGCCTGATTATTTCCATGGGGCTGTTTACCCGGCTGTATGTGGCGTTCGTTGCATCCTCTTCACCGGTCTGAGGGTTGGGGACGTGACAGGGTTGCTGTGAGTACCTACGTTGTGTTGGCTATGGTCTTATTCACATTTTGTTGGTTGTGCCTTCCTTTGTGTTTTGGGCTGCTGTAAGCTATTATGGAGTCGTTTTGGCCACAATAGGGCCAAGAACAACTCAGGGATTGTCTTCCCCTGTCCAAGGTGTGAAGGGCTGATTTTCCTGCATGCATGCAGTGGTTGGTCTTCAGACTATGTGGAGTAGGATTGAAGGCTAGGTATGCTTGAGAAACCTAGGTTTGGGGAGCCACATAGATAGATTTAGATGGCTAGATTTCTTCTCCACAACTCCGAAGGAGCACTGGCAAGGGAAGTCAGGGCTTGAGGGACTGTGAAGCATAGAAGGGACTGATTCCTGGTGTCAGGTGTGTGTGGGTGTCTTATAGGTCAGGATAGCTCTGGTGTAGGTGTCCTTAGCTCTTCCATGAGCTCACCAGCTTAGCATTTAGCTTCCCCCAGCTCCTTGATAGCCTGATAAGCCCTACTCTATGGGATTGGTTTATTTATGTACCTTGGCTATGTGTAAGCCTGCTTAGTCCCTTAATCCTTAGGGAATCATGCCCAGCTCGAGGGTGGCAGTGTTGTTGAGAGATTGATGAGCAAGCTGGCCTATGGTTGGGTGGAACATTGCAGCGATGTAGCTGGTTGTGGGGCAAGTTCTTCATGAGATAAGTATCCTTGTCTATTTCACCTCCGCAATTATATTTAAGGGCTAATGAACTTTGATGAACATGTTGAATTCCCTAATGTATGTTTTCTTCCACCGTGTATGTGAATGACTATGCATCTTAGCATGTTTTATGTTTTAATAATTTTATTTCATCATTTTATGTATGTTCATGTTCATGGGGCTAGTTTCTCATATGCTTAATGGTTTGGTAGCGTCCTCTTTGTCGGTCAGAGGTTCGGGGACATTACATCCATATATTGATTATAGATAATATTGAAAAGAATGAGAATGAAACAATTGATGAATTTAACTACTGGTTTTATAAGACTGTACTGCAAGAAATTCCATAGACTCACAAGCCTACTGATGTTGTGATCTTGATGTATGCACCAAAGTTGTTAAATTTCAGTTTCGAGGGTTTTTAGTTTTCAGATATCAGTTTTTCGGGAGGATAGTACAATATTGGTCTATGTTTAGCATGTTTCAATTTCAAGATTTCAAAGCTTGCACGCAGTATTTAATGATATCTCCAAGTTCCTTAGCGCGAGATGCGTTAGTTGAGAACATTTTTGGGGACGTGCAAAACATTTTTTCATTCTATCTTCATACTAGTTTTGGAAAGAAACAGTTGAAGGTCAAACGCATCTGAAATGCAGAATCCATAAGAATCGTAGCTAAGTACTTGTGAAATGCTTGCTAAATCTGATTCAAAACTTTCATCAAACACTTCTATGACCACTATTGTGTTCCCTTGCAATATATGTGTTAGTTTTATGCATATTTGTTTGTGTACTTTTGCATAATATCATGTACATGGTGATTCTTTTAACATGGAATCCACATCAAATACATGATTACTAGTGCATTTAATAATAAAAAAACACTCTGAGTAAATGCATAGGAAAACTGAATATTTAACTAGTTGTTATAGAAGACCAATAGAAACCACTAATTCATCTTTCATATTGGTAAAATATGACTTGATTACAACGGTACATGGCTCTCTTAGTGGAATGATTTAGCTTGTAGGTGATGGTATGCATATGTTTACAGGGAATAGAATAATGAAGCTTACTATATTTCAAATCCAAAGCCAACTTTTGAGAACGATGAAGGAGTCATTTTCTATGAGGAAATGTGAAATAAATGCATTTTCATGTATTCGGAGGATATTTGTTCTTTTTTCTGTTTACAAGCAAAATGATGGAAGAATGTAATATTCTCATATTTTTTATTTCCTTTGTTTTTTGAAGAGACTACATAAATCATTTGTGATGTCTAATTAGATTAGTGTGTCATACCCAAATCCTGTCACCAACATGTGATGAAATACTTAACACCTATGTTTTCCCTAAATCCCAAACTTGGAGTGGAAAACATGCTCTAGATGTCAATTCTACATAAAAAAACCCTAGCACCGTGCTTTCCCTTTAGCTAATGAGCAGAACCTTGTTCAACACCTCCTGAGTCCTATTATAGAAAAGTCGTACCACTGCGTATATGTTTTGTTCTTGGAGCAGTTCTCACCTAAATCACTCTATCATAAGGGAACATAAGCGGTACCCTTGGTAAAATTGGAAAAAAGAGGATTCTCGAGGCTTCTAGAACATGAGCCTTGTGTCCTCCCTTATCCCTATCAATCTGGGTTGGTTGGAATCGAGATCCCTCTTGGTAGGATCTTATGGCCACCTCACTCACAATTCTCTCAACTATCCCTATCCATTGAGCCCTATAAATAAAAGCTCATGTCCCATAGTTGAGGGAGAGAACTGAATGGTAATGTTATGTTGTTGAATTGACTATCTATTCCAACCCATTGGAGAGCATAAGAGAGCAAGATCGAGCTATCGGGGATGAGGTGTTTGTCTTGTGGAGGAGTTTGTCAACACTAAGGAAATGGTTGTAAGCTTCTTCATTCATTTCTTAATGCAAAGTTGATTTCCGTCCCACAAATATGTTTTATTGATCTCGCATGTATATGTTACTGGATTCCTTAGTCGCTAGTATGGATGTGTGAATAATGCTCTAGTGGCTTTAATGTTCTTGTTTGTTTGACATGTTCCACATATACACATGTTCATCATCAAAGAATTATTCTAGGTGTTTACAACATTCAGGGAAGGTCTTCATCCTTTGTCATTCACTCATTTATTCTGGATCTGAACCATTCAAACCAGAGGAACAAATTCTATCTGCAGAAGGTGCAATATTCCTGACAACAAATCTGGCGACTCTGCTGGGGAACAAGGCAAATTTTAGTTGATCTGATCTTCCTCAATCCTTTAACACTTGTTCAAATCCAGGCTCTAGTCTATCAATCTCTTCAATCAGATCTGCCATCTAACTTAGTGAAGTTTGGTTTAAAACTTTTAGAACTGTTCAGATCTGAATTACTTTGACTTTATATGCTCTTTTTTACTATCAATTCATCAGTCTTTACCTTGATCTAAATAATTTTTACTTGAAATCTCATTCTCCTTGTGTTTTGGATATATTCAGGGAACCACACATGTGTTGTAGGCAATAAGCGGTTCCACCACCTAAACCCTATTATCCATAAGTTGTGCCACTGCCTGAGTGCAATGATCCAAAAGCAGTGCTCGACTAGAACCACTCTGTCCAAGACCCCTCC
Organism: Pseudotsuga menziesii; assembly: GCA_001517045.1. NCBI lineage: Eukaryota > Viridiplantae > Streptophyta > Pinopsida > Pinales > Pinaceae > Pseudotsuga > Pseudotsuga menziesii. Next base: position 256,294 of record LPNX010021634.1, read on the forward strand.
AGTGCGGTGCTAGGTAGGACTTGTTCCAAAACTTTTTTTTGTCATTTTTTGCAAAAAATAGAGCTTGCTTGCCTTCATCCTTGCACTATCAGGCTTGCTTATTTGAATCTGAATTCTCATGGTTGAAATTTTGTGGTAAAATTGGTTTGATTAAAAGAATTCAAGAGCTAGGTTAGGCTTATTGATTATTCCTTTGCTTTCATGCTTGTTGGTTGTGATTTTGAACGGAATTTTTGAAATCTTAGGTTTCTGTTACATCTCTTTTCATTTCATTTATAGAGACTAAAACAAAAACCACTTGCTTATCATCTTGATTTCATTTTTTCCATAGAGGACTTCTTTTTTATTTTTAAAAAGAAATTTTTTTGTTGAGATTAGGTCATTATTATTACTAAGAATGGGGCATTGGATCTCTGATTAGCCTCAAAATATTTCAGGCTTCCTTTGTTCTTTTGTCTCTCTTGCATTAGTACTATCTCATCAAAAGAAAAAATAGTGTAGTTTTAAGTTAGATCTATCTATGTCTAAAAGAAAAATTGAAAAAATAGATTGCATATGCATGTATAGTGCTTGTTGTTTATCTTTTAGGAAAAGAGACTCTTACACATATGATTGCTTTCAAAAAGAAAAATAAGTTTGGAATGTGTTTCTTGTCTTTGGATATGATTTGTTCAAAGTAGTTGTTTGGCAATTTTTGGTTTTCAAAACGAAAAGAAAATACTCTCTCTCCCTCCCGTAAGTAGGCATACCTCGAACGGTAAAGTGAAATATTAGCATCTGCATATCTACATGGCTTTACTTTTTTTGCCAAAATTCCATGCATTCACCTAACCATCCACTTTAAAATTAACGGTAGTCATAGGCTTAAAATTCACATATCAATTTGATTGATAGGCTAGAGACGTGTCTGGGCGTCGTTAAGTGTAGGAGCTATTGTTACTCATCTGCACTACATCCCGGGACTCGCGTGATTCTTCCATGTACTGTCAGTATATTGAATAGAATTTCACGTACCCTTGAGGTATATAGAAAGGTACTTCACACACTTGATTGTATATAGGAAGGCCCCTTGTGAACAGTTGTGCATTAGACAACACTACTACTGATTTGAACTCCCACGTACCTTGCATATATTGGGAGACCCCACTAGGATACCTTATCTATCTAAGAAAATCCCTTTGGTCGTCTTACTTGGAGCCATACACTGAAAATAGCATTTGGGGAGATTACTACACATGTACTCTTGTGGTATATAGCAAGTGGCACCTTCTTGACAATCCTGGTGGGAGACCGGACTATCTAAACTCCTCCTATCATTTAAGTTTGCTTGTTTGGCCTATAGCTTGAGTAGGGAAATTTTTGGTGTGTTTTTTATAGTTTTGAGACCCTAGGTTAGATAGGAACTGTACAAACTAGCTGAATTAAGACAGTCCAAAAGAGTATGGGGCTTACCACCTGATTTTATTCCTGTTTCAAGAGAAGATCCTATGGAAGCTATCGACCAAGGAGCTGCTACCAACACCCAAGTGGGAGAAAATGTGGTTGCAAAAAGCATAGATCCATATCCTTCGCATGATCCTCCCTTGGTTCAGCAACCTTCTAGGGGTAATATTTCATTCCATTCTCCCATGGGAGGCCATGTTGATGATACTACCCATCCAAATTATGGTCCCAATGCTTCATTTTGGGATACCTCTATGGGACAGGCCATTGCTTCATTTAGCACCCATCCAAGCTCTTCTAAAGATATTTCACCAAATCAAGAAGAACGTAGACAATACTAGGTAGCTATTCTTCATGCAAGAGAACTTGAGAAGAAAATAGATAACATATTGGGTACACCACCACCTCACTCAGCAGTTTTTCCTCGTAATCTGGACCTTTGGCCTGTGGGATATCACTCACTTGTTGATTCTATGAAACCCATTGAACCTATTCTAGATCACGCTATGACTCCACATAATCCAGGTCAAAGTACCAACCCCACCACCTCCCATATTATGTTTGTTCTAAATCCTCCCGGGTCTTCTACACCTGGGGAAAAACATTCTATTCCTATTTCATCAATACCTTCTAGTGCTGGGGGGAAACCCCCAACATGACCTAGATTACCTGTCACTAGAATTGTAGCTAGTCATGGACAGACCTCTAGTATAGAGCAATCTACAGTCTATGTCCCTCCTACCAATACGAATGTTGTTAACCCCCCATCTAGTTCAGGTCAGCCCTTGGGGGCACAACCTATAACCAATCAAACCTCTTGGGGGTATGGTTACACGGAAAATAAAGTACCTGTAGGAAATACAAATTACCAACCCACTCCTACAGGAATGCCTTATGCTGGAATTCCATATCCTAGTAATACTTTCACTCCATGGGGGCAACCTAACTGGTCGTACATGCCAGCTATGGGAGGCATACCTACACATACTGTGGGGGGTGCTAGAGGACCACCTTACAGAGGTCCTCCCTCTAGGGGGCCTAATGGTCCTAGAGGACCTAGAATATTTTCTCCTTATGTTCCTAATGGTCCTGGTGGTACTGGGGGGGCCTGGTGGCTTCCCTCCTAATGGTCCCATAGGGTCAATTGGCCTTCTTCCTAGTGGTTCCGGAGGCTCCAGAGGTTTACCTCCCAAGGGTCCTAGAAGGTCAGGTGGTCCTCCTCCTAGTGGCCTAGGTGGTCCTGGTGGTCCCGGTGGTCCTGGTGGTCCCGGAGGCCCTGGTGGTCCTCCTCCTAGAGGCTCTAGTGGTCCTAACGGTCCCGATCCTAGAAATCAACCCCCTGCAAATGGATCTTCCAGTGGTTCTTCATCACAACAACCATTTCAACAACCTATCTATCAGTATACTTGCGGTCCTACTAGTACTTATATTCCCTATCAATACTACCAGTATGTACAACCTAATCGCCAGATACCTTTCCTAGCAACTTTGGACTTGCCTGATTTGTCCAAGTTGATTAATGACCCCATTCGACATAACCCCTCATGGCCTCCCATTCTGGTAAAGTTACCATCGTACATCCCAAAATTTGATGGGAAGCAGGGAGATGATCCAAAAAACTATGTCATGACATTCCATTTGTGGTGTCCTTTGAACTCCCTAATGGATGATTCAGTTCGTTTAAGACTCTTCTAGCGAACTTTGACAGGTACCGCCACGAAATGGTACATTGAACTTCTGCAACATTCATTTGTGGATTTTGGTTCTTTGGCAACTGTCTTTCTTACACACTTTCAGCTTCCTATCCATTATGAAATGAGTACAAATATCTTTAACTTCTCTGCATCAGAACACCTCCACCCACATATCAGATCATATCCATGAATGGAGAAGGCAGAGAAGACTTATTAAGGCTCCTATCCTGAATCAATTGTTAGCTAATTGGTTTACTAAATATTTGTTGCCTCCAATCGCCCGAGATGTGGCCATGGGTAGTTCCATTACCGAAGAGAAATCCATTATTCGATCCCAATATCTAGACTTGGTCTATTCCCAGTCCAAAACATTGTATGACTTGATCCCTCAAGCTCCTCACCCAAGCAGCGATCCTCCAAAGCCACCAGCAGAAACCCCTATTGATGGGATTGCTGGTTCAATCTAGTCCCCACCAACCGAAAAACCTGCCAAGCAACCTCAAACTTCCACCCCTACTCCTTCAAATCCAAAGGTTTTCCTCGAGGTAAATTACATTCAGAGTACACAAACGCTCAGCAAAAATAAAAAGAAAGGTAAATACAAAAACAAAAAACCTGGAAACTAGCAGGAGAATCCAAAACCAACCATCAACGAGAGTGATAAAGGGAAAAGAAAAGTGAGATATCCATGTATTCTATGCAGAAGTAACCACTTCATGAAAGAGTGTCCTCGTCATGAAGAAATCACTCAATTTCTAAAAAATAATCCCACACCAACAGTTCTCATGGATCATTTTCCCTCTCAGCAACAGTTGATAGACCACATGTCTAATCAGGGAAATTTTAGTTCTTCAAAGGTAATTCGCATGATGTCTTCAAACACTATTAATTTGAAAAATTGAATTCAAAGTTATGACAAACCCATAGATAATAAAGAAGACAATTCTTCTTCAAGAAAATCTCCCTCTACTAGTTCTCCCGAGTCCTCATCTACTGGTCCCCTAACCATCGAGAAACCTAATATCGACATGGTTTTGCACCCACCCAAGAGTACTCTTAGGAAGGCTATTTTTAATCCTAATGGCCGAGCTGCCCAGTTTTATAATGTAATTGAAGATATTGCTCAAGCACCATGTGCAATGTCTACCTTGGAAGTACTCCAAAGTCGTCCTACACAACGCAAAAACTTGTTAACCGCGTTAGAGCTTTAGACCCAGATAACACTAATTTAATTCATTTTAATGTCAAGAACTATAATTCTAGACTACCTCACAAACTCTCTTTCCAAATCATAACAAAAATAGTCGGAAAGAAGGTCTTTAGAACTATCTTAGACAAAGAAGCCTCAACTTCGGTTTTGTCCCTGTCTTGTTGGAAAGCTATTGGCTCTCCCGAGCTTGTAACATCACCAATGACTATGAAATCCTTTGATGGAAAAGGTTTCTAGCCCCATGGTCTCATACCATCCCTTTTATTCAAGCTTGGGGGAAAAACCATTTCCATTCAAGTGGAAGTGGTAGATGCCCCGTTAGATTAAAACCTCCTATTAGGAAGAAATTGGTTTTACGCCATGACTGTTGTCGCTTTGACGGTATTTCAAACTCTCCAATTTTCACATCTAGGGAGGATTGTAACCATTGACTATCTTGATTTATGTATACCGAATGTTAGTACCCCTATGGGAGGATCAGAATCACAGATCCTCATTCCTCCCTAATACTAGTTCAGTAGACCATGATTTTGTATCCCTTTTTACTACTGATATTTTCAAAACACCTCAAACTCCTATATTGCTGCAAAACACGGATTCTGAAGGAAACCTATTCAACATTAATCAAACAAATCCAATTGACATATCAGCCAAGCCTGACACCCTTGAGCATGTTCATATTGGACAGAACTGTTCAACAGAAGAATCTAAAGCATACCGAGCACATTTCAAAGAATTATGAGATGTCTTTTCCTGGTCCTATGAATAAATGTCAGGGATAGACCCATCCATTGTAGTTCATGAAATAAAAACCTATCCCACTGCAAAACCCATCAGGCAAAAATTGAGACAAGTCCATCCGTGGAAAGCCACAACTATCAAAGCTGAAATAAAAAAGCTTCTAAAAGCAGGGTTTATTTATCTTGTACCCCTGACAGAATGGGTATCAAAAGTCATCTCTATCAATAAAAAGCAGGGCACCATTAGATTCTGCATCAATTTTATAGATTTGAACAAATCTTGTCCCAAAGACAACTTTCCCACTCCACATATCGACCAAATTATCGACAATTATGCCGGAAGTATCATTAGAGGAAATTTGGGGTCTAAAATGGGCCCTATAAGAAAACACACCAATAATAGTTCTTGTGAGTTGGAATTCAAGAACCAATAGAATTCCAATAAAATGAGTCAACCATAATGGTTGAATTGACATATTTGTCATTAAAAAAACTACTTTTTTGTTCATATTTTCAACATATATCCCTGTGTTTTTACTCAAATTTAAATTGGGAGATCCCGCTGGATGCGGAATCAAATTATGCATCCAACAGGCTCTCCTGATCGTAATTTGAGTAAAAACACAGGGATATATGTAAAAAATATGAACACAAAAAGTAGTTTTTTTCCTTTTTTCCTCCAAAATTAATAAATATTATTTTATTATTTTCCTTAGGAGGCCCATTTTAGACCTCAATATTCCTCTAATGCATCTTCTCGTTTATGGATGGCTTTTTGGGTTATAATCAGATTGAGATTTTACCCACCGATGAGCACAAGACAACATTTATTTTCCCATGGGGAACCTTTGCATACAGGAAGTTACCATTCAGCCTGAAAAACGTTGGGGACACTTTCCAGTGGGCTATGTCCTATGCGTTTCATGATATAAAACATATTGTAGAACCGTACGTTGATGACCTCCCAGCTCATTCACAGTGATGGGAGGACCACCCTGGTCATCTTAGAGACATTTTCCTGAGATGCCATCATTATAACATATGACTCAATCCTCATAAATGTGTTTTTTGCATTGAGACGAGACTCCTGTTAGTTTTTGTGGTTTCTAAGGATGGTATCTGGATAGATCCATTGGAAATTGTCACTATTCTAGCCCTACCAACCCCAACCAACCTTCTAAAACTCCAAACTTTGCAAGGGAAGGAAAACTTCCTATATCGTTTCATGTGCAATTTTGCAGAGAAAACACACGGTTATATGCATCTCCTTAAGAAGGACACTCCATTCTTTTGGGATGACCAAGCCCAATGAGCCTTTGATAATCTCAAACATGCTCTGACTCACTCACCCATGATACACCCCCCATATTATTCAAAGGATTTTCTCTTATACATTGTTGCCTCCACTACTACCATCGCTATGGTTTTGGTGCAGGAAAATCTCGATGGTCAGGAACACATGATCTACTATGCTAGTAAGAATCTTATGGATTTTGAAACTCGATACTCACATGTGGAGAAATTAGCATTAGCCACGGTCATTGTTGTTCAGAAAGTTCGTCACTACATTTTGCTCCACACAACCACCATATTGGAAGACCAGAACCCTATGTATTACATCCTGACTTGTTAGGTGCTCAGGGAAAGTACTCCCGATGGATATTCATCCTACAAGAGTTTGATCTGGAATTTTCCAGAGCTACGTGAAAGAAATCCTTGGTCTTTGCTGAGATAATTTGTGATCTTCCCTGTGCTTCGAGGGAATCTCAGCCCAGTGATTCATTCCCAGATGAATTCATGTTCCTGATAAGCACTACTAACCCATGGTATGGATATTTTCTCATTTATCTCTGGACACAAATATTTCATCCCACTCTATCCCATGACAATCGCCACCGTATCCGTCACCATACAAAATACTGCCTCATCTTGAATGACACTTTGTATAGACGTGGTATCGATTTCGTTCTCTAGTGATGCCTTACCCACAAGGAAGCTGAACAAGTTTTGAATGACTACCACTCTGGAGCATGTGGTAGTCATCTATCTGGGATGGCTACAGCCCAAAAAATCCTTTGCACTGGCTATTTCTAGCCTTCAGTCTTTAAATATTGGCACGAGGCTGTTAAGAGATGCCCACCCTGTCAACATTTCTATCTGCAAAAGCGCACCCACACTGCTCCATTACACCCCATCATTGTCATTGGCCCTTTCTCCAAATGGGGCATGGTTACATCAACGTAGCCGTTGATTATTTTACAAAATGGGCTAAGGCCATGCCTACATATGCAGAGGATGGTAAGACTGCTACTCTCTTCCTGTTCAATCATGTGATAGCAAGATTCAGAGTCCCATAGTCCATAGTTATAGATCACAGATCACATTTTCGTAATCAAATTATGGAGGAATTAAGTGCCAAGCTAGGTTTTCATCATGAAAAATCAAAGCCCTATTATCTGCATGCTAATGGTCAAGTTGAGGCCATTAACAAATTTTTGAAAATAATGTTGTGTTGGATGGTTGGAGACCATAAATCCAACTGGAACCATATTATTTTCTCTGCTCTTTGGGCTTATAGGACTTTGGTAAAAACAACTACTGGTTTTACACCCTTCTAGCTTGTTTATGGACTAGAAGTTGTCTTGTCGATTCAATGCCATATTCCATCCTTAAAACTTGACGTCAAAATTCTCCCAAACACTTTCGTAGAGGAAGAAATATTTCTCTACTTGAACAACCTTGACGAAAGTAGAAGAGATGCTGCCTTAGCCAATGAGGCACACAAGAAACACGTCAAGGTGTAGTATGACAAGTATGTCCAACCTCATGCCTTTAATGAAGGTGACCTAGTTTTAACCTATGATCAAATATATGACAAACTAGGGAAAGGTAAGTTTGAATCCATGTGGTACGGTCCTTTTGTTATTTCAAAAGTTTTAGAGAAAGGGTCCTACGAGCTCGTGGACTATGATGGAATCCCCTTAGAACAACCTCGTAATGGGTTGTACCTGAAGAGGTGTTATGCCTAGATCTTTCTTGTATAGTACCTTTTATTTATGTATATTACTTGAATTTTAGTGTGCTTAAGTATTTTCAATATGGTTTTGAGTTTAGTGTCCCTATCTGTTTATACCATGTTTTGGTCGTGCAGAGCATATGGATTTCTACAGCTTCGTTGATGGTGCTTGCCACCACACCTTAAATCTTGCCTCAGCTGCTTGGGTTCTCTACTCCCCAGCTTATGATTTGGTCAGTTTAGGAGCGGTTTGAATTACTCCCACTACCAACAATATCGTTGAGTATCAAGTAGTCATAGGTCTCCTGACTGAAGCTGTCTCCCAAGCTGTTCGTAACTTGGTAGTCTTGATTGACTCACAACTAGTGGTTTGTCATTTAAACCATGTCTATACCATTAGGAATCTCATGCTTCTCCATCTCTTCCAGAGGGTATGTTTATTGGAGAGGTCATTTGAATCTATTACCTATAGGCATATCCCTAGGGAAGATAATGTAGTTGCCTACTCATTGGCAAATTACATCCTAGACTGGCATATTGCCCATTCATGACATGAAATCAAACATGGTTCATTGTAAATAAACTGTAAAAGACACATAAAACTCATATAAATACATTCTCCATTTGAGACGTATAGACACCAAAAGTAGAAGTCTGTATATATATATAAACATGTTTTACAAAAAATAGGTCACGATACCTCATCTGAAGTGCTCAGGATTTCAGGTAAAAAATAATCATACAAAATTCTTGAATCTATCTATCAGCTTTCAGTGAATACATCATGCATCCTATCATCTAGTGATGCTTGTGGTAACACATGACCGTCTGAGCTACTCGACGTAACAGTCTACTGAAATGACCTGGGACTCCAATAGTGGGCCTATGGTACCTCAATGGGAGGTCATTGATCGAGGCATCTGGGATGTCTACATTTAACCTCTCGAGGTCCTCCTATAGCTCCCCTGTCACATCATCGCCCTATGGTATAAAAAGAGCTCTGGCTCACCTATCTAGTGGGGAAGATCCCCCGGGTCGTATTGCTCCAACATTTGCATGAAAACATTTAAGTCTCATTACTACACATAAAAAATATAAAACATAAAAACAAAATTTCCATTTTAGGGTTTTTGTTTCTTACCGATATCACCCTACTTTCCACCAGGAGAAAGCAGTAGATAAAGGTCACCACTGAAGTTAGTGCCCGTGTATGCATATTCCTCAATCATAAGGAGTTGTTCTCCCATCCATCGAAAGAACGGGTCTCCAAACTTCACCTTGCATCTACCTGCTCCTGTGCGGGCCATGATCTGGACCCACCTCAGCATGTGAGGGTCTCTCACCCTCAACTCTTTAAAAACCATGTGGGGTCTCAGCTATCAGACCCACTCAAAAAACAAACATGCTAAGATGGAACCGAAACTGAACTGCTTCAACTCCCCTTGCCGACACTTGGTCAACTGATCCTTGAAAACCAGTAATAGAGCTTCCACTCAGTTGAATACTGTGGGCACCATGGCCTCTATAGCATAGATAGTATGCACTCTAGATGCCTAATGTACCCCTTGGCTCCCCGCCACTCTTTTCATGGTAAATAAAACTGTGCGAAGTGGGCCATCCACCACTACTTTTATGGGAATTTTCTTCCCTGATGTTCTGGTCCCAGGAATACAATAGCGGTTTATCAACTCCTGGGTAGTGATGTCCCCTCCATGGGAAACATTCAAAGAGATGGGAGCACCTCATCTCGATAGGCCTGTTAGAAAGTAGATATCCTCTACTTCAATTGTCAATACATGAGCATCCACCTCAAAATACTTTTGCTTCAGATTCCACATATGGAGAATATGCTCTAATAAGAACTCATGTGACACCATGCTGGGTGTGTAGAAAAACTTTAGAAGACCACAGTCTCTCAACATGGCTATAAAACTCGTGTTTCATTTGGCAATTGCATCATGATTGTCATGTTTCCTCTCTTTCCAAATTACCATTTTTTTTATCAATGGGAACCTCTCAAAAACTATCACAAGACCAATTAGAAACATCATCAACCATTGAAATCATAAAAAAATCATCTATTTTGGCTTGTACATGTATTTTTATTCACCCATGGTTGGCACCTCCTATGTCCCATAGAGGATAGGCGGTGGCACCGCCTTTGTCAAGTGTTTTAGGCGCGGTTCTAGCGTGGTACCGCTTATCCCGCAAGGGATAAGAGTAGTTCCCGCATTCATGGTTTAGGGCTCGCTCAAGTATCCAAAAACACCTCCAAAAAATAAAAAATGAGAGCATGAAATGAAAGAGAAATGTTTAAGCTATTGCCTGGAACTGACTGTGTGTAAATACGACAGTAGATGCTCCCGAAATCAGCAACTAAAAACAAGAAACTTCTCCAAAGGCTCTCCACTATGGGTAAATGGTAAAATGTTTTGTTTTTTACTATTTATGTAACTTTTATAAGCATTTTAGGTTTTGGCATTTCATAGTTTTTGAAAATCTATCTGTCATGATCCTTTATTATCGTTTATTTGAGAATTTAACCATTGTTTTTTAAGTAGTTGTAGGATAAAGAGCGGTAGCAATAAAAGTTTTGGGAGTTTGTTTTTCATTTTTTTGTACTACCATAAAACGAAAAAGGCCTTTGAGCATTTATTGCAACACTTTGTTCATATTCTCCAAAAATAGCACCAAAGGTCTGAGTCCTTTTCTGATTCTTTTCAAACTCATAAAATTGCTCATCATGAAAAGAGACCTAGTGGAGTCTTCTTTAAACTCTTTTTGAGCTCCTTAAATATGAAAAGATTGTCGAGTGATATTGTCTTCTTCACACTCATTAAAGCACTTGAAGAGTCATTCATCTGATGGTAGCTTATCACTTTTTTGGAAGATGAACTATTTTACAAAAAAGGACCCTATGGAGTCTTCTTCCGTGGTAATTCAGACTCTCTAAACATGAACCATATCAAGTTAAATTAAACATTGAGAGACCCTCTTTTAGGAACGAGCCCCTCCACTCTCAGGTTCATAAAACATATGAGTTTGGACTTGTCTTCGAACGAGCTACAATGAGTGTTTGTTACCCCCTTTGAACTTGTAAAAATGAAAAGAGGCACTCATCAACCATGATGGAGAAATTATGGGAAGGGAATCAGTTTGCAAATAAATGGCAGTTTGTCATTACCTTTTAACATGGCACTTGTCTACATATCATTTCAGTCAATTGGGTATTCAGCTGATTTCCATGCTGGGTGTGTAGAAAAACTTTAGAAGACCACAGTCTCTCAACATGGCTATAAAACTCGTGTTTCATTTGGCAATTGCATCATGATTGTCATGTTTCCTCTCTTTCCAAATTACCATTTTTTTATCAATGGGAACCTCTCAAAAACTGTCACAAGACCAATTAGAAACATCATCAACCATTGAAATCATAAAAAATCATCTATTTTGGCTTGTACATGTATTTTTATTCACCCATGGTTGGCACCTCCTATGTCCCATAGAGGACAGGCAGTGGCACCGCCTTTGTCAAGTGTTTTAGGCGCGGTTCTAGCGTGGTACCGCTTATCCCGCAAGGGATAAGAGTAGTTCCCGCATTCATGGTTTAGGGCTCGCTCAAGTAGCCAAAAACACCTCCAAAAAATAAAAAATGAGAGCATGAAATGAAAGAGAAATGTTTAAGCTATTGCCTGGAACTGACTGTGCGTAAATCCGACAGTAGATGCTCCCGAAATCAGCAACTAAAAACAAGAAACTTCTCCAAAGGCTCTCCACTATGGGTAAATGGTAAAATGTTTTGTTTTTTACTATTTATGTAACTTTTATAAGCATTTTAGGTTTTGGCATTTCATAGTTTTTGAAAATCTATCTGTCATGATCCTTTAATATCGTTTATTTGAGAATTTAACCATTGTTTTTTAAGTAGTTGTAGGATAAAGAGCAGTAGCAGTAAAAGTTTTGGGAGTTTGTTTTTCACTTTTTTGTACTACCATAAAACGAAAAAGGCCTTTGAGCATTTATTGCAACACTTTGTTCATACTCTCCAAAAATAGCACCAAAGGTCTGAGTCCTTTCTGATTCTTTTCAAACTCATAAAATTGCTCATCATGAAAAGAGACCTAGTGGAGTCTTCTTTAAACTCTTTTTGAGCTCCTTAAATATGAAAAGATTGTCGAGTGATATTGTCTTCTTCACACTCGTTAAATCACTTTAAGAGTCATTCATCTGATGGTAGCTTATCGCTTTTTTGGAAGATGAACTATTTTATGAAAAAGGACCCTATGGAGTCTTCTTCCGTGGTAATTCAGACTCTTTAAACATGAACAATATCAAGTTAAATTAAACATTGAGAGACCCTCTTTTAGGAACAAGCCCCTCCACTCTCAGGTTCATAAAACATATGAGTTTGGACTTGTCTTCGAATGAGCTACAATGAGTGTTTGTTACCCCCTTTGAACTCGTAAAAATGAAAAGAGGCACTCATCAACCATGATGGAGAAATTATGGGAAGGGAATCAGTTTGCAAATAAATGGCAGTTTGTCATTACCTTTTAACATGGCACTTGTCTGCATATCATTTCAGTCAATTGGGTATTGAGCTGATTTCCATGATGATCCACTTTCATGATTCATGTCACTCCTTTGAGTCCTTTAAAAGAATGCATTGTCCACAGTCGCACTGTGTGTTTTTCTAGTCTAGTCATGCTACCAAGTCTTTTGTCGTGCCACCCGATGTTCAAAGGGAAGTTGAAAAAGTTTACCTCTGCAATCAAAATGGTCTCTATGTCAGTACTTTTGAGTCATTCTTATGGTTACCTCATTCACATCATTCTATAACTTTGTTCCAAATTTCGTGTCGTCGACGTGGGATTCATCATGGCCCTCCTTCAACAAGACTATTCCTATCGACACCAGCTCATCATCTAAGAAATAGTCTTAGAAACAAATTTAGTACCTTGAGATCTGTATGCCTCAATGATAGATTCTCTCACTCTCAACATAGATTCACATCATTGACCTTTGATCGATAGAATCGACTAGGTGTTTGACATCAAGACATCTATTCATGCTCAGTAGATTGTACTAGGATACCTTGGGAATCATTAACATCAATGGTGATCTCCCTCGCACTTGTTAACGGTTCACATCATTGGCCAGTAATCAAGTGGTTTCTACCATTTTAGACTTCATAACATTGTAATCACATGGATAGAATCGTACTTTGTTGAAAACACGATGAAGACCGTGGCTACTTGCTTAGCACTCATTGCTTTCCCCAGGTTGTGATGGAGTTTTGTATATCAAGCATGGATCCACATTTGTATGGTCATGGCTATGCTCAAATTTGTGTTTGTATGAGATAGATATATGTTGTATGTCAGGTAGCTATGTACAAGTTTGAGTCCTCTATCACATGGATCTACACTGTATTCTAGTAGCCATGGTTGTTTATTCCTCTCATGGATCTGCCTTGTATTGGTCTGTAGCCATGAGTTGGTTAAATTTGTCTATGAGTCAAAAGTATTGATGTATTGTAGATGTATACTCTACGACACTCTCTAACCGAGCTGACTCTAACCTCGAAGTGACAACTTGTTCTCTCAAATCTCTCGCTTATTGTATCCCTCTAAGCCTCATGCTTTGGGGCAAATTCTATTATACCCAAATCCTATCACCAACATGTCATGAAATCCTTAACACATATGTTTTCCCTAAATCCTAAACTTGGAGTGGAAAACATGCTCTAGATGTCAATTCTACATAAAAAAACCATAGCACCATGCTTTCCCTTTAGCTGATGACCAGTTCCTTGTTCAGCACCGCCTGAGTCCTGTTATAGAAAAGAGGTACCACCACGTATATGCTATGTTCTTAGATTGGTTCTCACCTAAATTGCTCCGTCATAAGGGAACATAAGTGGTACCCTTGGTAAAATTGGAAAAAAAGAGGATTCTTGAGGCTTCTAGAACATGAGCCTCGTGTCCTCCCTTATCCCTATCAATATGGGTTGGTTGGACTCGAGATCCCTCTTGGTAGGATCTTATGGACACCTCACCCACAATTCTCTCAACTATCCCTATCCATTGAGCCCTATAAATACAAGCTCATGTCCCATAGTTGAGGGAGAGAGCTGAATGGTAATGTTATGCTATTGAATTGACTACCTAGTCCAATCCATTGGAGAGCACAAGAGAGCAATATGGAGCTATCGAGGATGAGGTGTTTGTCTTGTGGAGGAGTTTGTCAACAGTAAGCCAATGGTTGTAAGTTTCTTCATTCATTTCTTAATTCAAAGCTAATTTCCATCCCACATATCTGTTGTATTGATCTCGCATGTATATGTTACTGGATTCGTTAGTCACAAGTATGGATGTGTGAATAATGTTTGGGTAGCTTTGATGTTCTTGTTTGATTGACATGTTCTACAGGTACACATGTTCATCATCAAAGAATTATTCTTGGTGTTTACAACATTCAAGGAAGGTCTTCATCCTTTTTCATTCACTCATTTGTTCTGGATATGAACCATTCAGACCAGAGGAATAGCTTCTGTCCGTAGAAGGTGCAATATTCCTAACAACACAGTGCTTTCAGCATGAAGATGTTTTGTTTAAGTTTCAATGTGATTAAATTTAGAAGAGTAAGTAAGCCTCTTGTTTTTGTTTTGGTAAATCTGTTAAATTTCAAGAGTGCTTCAAACTAAGCAAGTAGCAAGACTTTATGTAATATTTGATTCAAATCTTGAATATCAAGATACATATTCTTTAGGTGAATAAAAGAATATGGAAGGGAACAAGTTCTTCTCTAGTCTTGTGTCATTTCTCAAATTATTAACTATTAAGGAGTTCATGTATTTTGTTTATCAAAGTAAAATGTTTACTTCAAATAATGATCTTTAGATGTGAAAAATTGCTCATCTATGCTGGAAAAAAAATGTGTTTACCTATGTAGAAAAATTTGTGTTTCCTAGATGCATAAAGCTTCTTTTTCTTATTCTTTCTTGGACTCCATACTTAGTACATCTTATTACAATTCTTGTTCCCTCTCGATCATTCATAAAATTCACAATTTCTTTTACTTCATAGGATTCTATAGCAATCTTTATCAAATTTCAACAGAATATGTCCAAATTCCATTTGATATCCTCAATTTCTTCATTGTTGTCAACTTGCTCAAAAGGTTTCTTCCACATCACCAATTGATAATTGTAAGTCATTTCTTTGAGGATCCACATTTATCTTCATCTATGTCCACTGCTACTAAATAACTCTATGATCTCTCAAGGCACTTTTCAAGTATTTGGAGAATAGCTATTTTTTTTTGTTTACAAACAAAATGATAGAAGACTAAAATATTCTTAGATTTCTAATTTCTTATTTTTTTTGAAGCGAAGTGATAGCATAACTCTTATGTGATGTTTGATATGTTGTTATTATGTTAAATTAATGATTTTAGTAGGAAGTGTTTTTTGTTGAAGTTTTAATATGATTTTTATTTAGAAGAGTACGTAAGCATCCTGTTTTTGTTTAGTTTAATATGTCAAATTTGAGGAGTGCTAGAGACTAACAAAATTGATAATTACTGAAATGGTCTCAAAAAAATCATGTCAAGGAAGTGCATTATATTCAGGATGAAGTATATTCTCTTTGTTGCTCCATGATGCTTTCTAATTTCCAGTTCATTAACTAAATACTCTATTGTTATCAGTTAAAATTTGTTATTTCTTACTGGTTTGCATGCATCCTATTTTCATTATATGAAAACTTACAACTTATCCTTATTGGATAGGAAATACCTAGGTCCATATTCTTTATTCTCTAATATGTTATATTTTAATTGTAATTAGTTTTGAGATTGAAAATTGCTCTATGTTCATAAAATTCAAAACTTGTTTAAGTTGCATTAGGCCAGACACTCCAACATGTTAGAAGGACCGCTCATCAAAATGTTGGGTATGTATGTACAATGTCAAATAACTAACATGATAAAATACATAGTGCATTCCAACACATGTTGCAATTACCGCATTCTTTTGACCTTCCAAAGAGTTTAAGGGCTATTAGTGGAGTTGTTCTCAATGTGCATTTGTAAAGTGACAATAAAGTAAGTTTTGGCTTAGATAATATATGTGTTTTTAGGTAGGGATTGAACTATAAGGTTTTTTTTTGTTAGTCTATTAGGAATGGGTATAGATCCTAAGTTGACAATTTTTTTGGGGTACGAGGTTGTAACTAGGGATGCCATATTGAATATCAAGGTGTTATGGTGCATCAAATATAAATTTCTAAATTATCTCAATTTCGTACAACCTTCATCTTCAAGATCCTTAATAAAAGCTTTTTTCTTAGGGAAAACCATTGGGTACTCCCCTCATTTTGAGGATGGTACCCAAGGTAAACCCTAGATTGTTCATGGCACAAGTTGAAGCCAACAACAATGCTCAAATCCGTTGCAACAATAAACTTATTATGGGATCAACATGTCACTTACATGAATAGAACCTAAGTGTGGAGGAAAACACTCCATCCCATAGCTACTTGGGCTATAATTAATTAACACTTAGAGGCTCTTCTAGGTTTTGCGATTGCATGTAACTAAACAAGGTCATATTGTTCATTCTCCTCATACACACAATTATTTGTTTATTATCTACATTTATTAGAAAGAACCTAAGTGGGGAGGATAACACTCCATCCTAGAACCACTTGGGATATACCTAATTGAGAGTTAGACAGTTTTATAGGTTTTTTGGTTGCATGTAACTCAACAAGGCCATCTTGTTCATTATCCAAGTATAGAAGTAATAAAACAGTAATTATAGAAGTAAGGAAACAAGGGAGGAAGGTTCTAAGGTTTGTGAGAGGCAATTCCTAGAGAAGACTTGAATTTCTAGGGTTTCAGTACTTATGTGGGAAGGACCTAGGTATTCTAGTTGTTTTTGTTGATTCTATCTTGGTGTGGAGGCTTTGGTGTGTCTAAGCTACTAGATATCTTGGTGGGATGTCTTGCTAGACATTTGTATTGTTGGTTAGGTTTTTCCATGAGTGGTGGATGGCCTAGCTAGGGCTTGGAGAGCATTGGAAAGTCCTAGATTGCAATAAGCTTGAAGGACTAGCTTTTACCAACTTGGGATAAGTTGTTGGTATGTACTTGTAACTTCCTTTTAATGTATATAGGAATCATGTTTTTGTTGGCAAGGGGTTTGGGGAAAGTGATTTGTGCAACATCGTGGTAGCTGCACAAGCTCACGCGGTACCGCACAAGGGAATATTGGCGCGATAAGTGGGAAAATAACCTCTTTTTGAATATTTTATTTATATTTTGAACAAGTTTTGTTGAATTAGGTCAGTAGTGGTTAGAATTCAGTTAGTAGTGGACCCTTTTTGTAAATGCTTAAGCCTATTTATAGATCTATTTTGGAGATTCATAGGAAGAAGCAGGGGTGATACGTGAGCAATTGTGAACAATTGTATGTGATCACATGCATGATAGTAAGGGATAAGACCTGGTGCAATCTGTTTGATGGAGACTTTTCTTGTCTATGTACTGTGATCTTATCTAGGCTTCTTCCTGATGTATGCAGTCTCTAGTTTTGGAGAAGGATTGTTTAATGTGGCATAGTTGTGTAAGATTAATATATGATGTGATGAGTATGTCTCAATTCTTGTCTGTTGTTATAGATCTGTTATGATTCTATGACTCTATTTAATTACAATTGAATAATATAGATATGATTTAGTTCTTCCTGCTATGCAATCTGTTGCTTTTGCAATCTATGTTTATGTAACTGGTTGATGCGCTATGATGCTCCATGAATAATGCTGCTATATTTTGATAATGTATGATGATCACATAAGTTATGGTGTCCCTCTATTAGATCCCCATATCCTCCTCTCCCACTGTCGGAAACTCGATTCTGAGAGCTCTCCCTTGAATGCCTCGAGTGAGACCTCGTCTGCTTCGCAAACATTGCTGGGCAGGGTAAAACCTATCTGGGCCGGTGCTCAGGGAGGTTGCGCTGCAGGGCATCGACAAAGTGGGAACCCCTATCAACTAAGCTTTCTTCATGGGCTTCACCAACAAATGGTTCTGTTGTCGAGACCGAGTTGAAAATAGAAGGGGGATATGTTATGGCATCCAAATCGATCAAAGGTTGAGAGATGGTTTGATATGAAGTTGCGGGAGTTTGCTGAAACCGAACCAGAATCCTAAGTTGTCGATGGGACACTAGTTGGATTGATATATTCACAACAGTCCTCATGAATGGTTCTTTTGTGAATTCCCTGTGCTCTTGCAAGAATGGTTGACAAAGTTTGCTAAGCAGAAGACAAACTTTCAAGGAGGAGAGTCAACGTCCCGAACCCCAGAATTGATCCAGGCACTGCAAGAAACCAGCAACAAGGAATCATGGGCAGTTGAGGTATGGTTGGATAGTATCTTTGAAGGATACATTACTGAGTTTGTTGTTGATACTAATAAATATTTTAGCGAAGTGGAAAGGGAGTTTTCCAGTGGACCTCGTGGAAGGTTCTTATTGTCACTACAACTATCGATTAAGAAACTAGTCTGTGAAAAGGGTATCCTAAAGATGCACCAAGAGTAGTGGAAATATGGTGTGTGGGGGATGTAGGCACCGTGATAGAAATGGGGGAAATGAATAAGGAAATAAGGGGTAGATGGGCATGAGTTCTGGAGAGAATGTAAAGGTTGTCGAAGAAACAAGTGGTTGTATGAGGGGAGGAGCAAGGTTTCGAGAAAAGAGGCAGAGGACGGGAGAAGGTCCTGCTGAAGTCGAAGTGTGATACCATGAAGAAGAACCACATAGGATGAAGAGACCTTTTGTGACAATGAGGACATACAGGCCCAGGCTACACCTAGAAGAATGACAGGATTGAACCCTAGTAGTAACATGTCTACTCTTCCACGCACTACTCCACCACAAGGAAGGAACGTGCATTCTATTTCGACTTGCCCAACGTGTCAGCGGCAATCTAGTAATAGAGCACCAGCAGGAGGAATAAGGTCCAAAATGGTAGGAGAAGAAATGAAGTTGCCAATATTCAATGGAAATCGCACCAATGATCTAGAGCAGTACTGGTTCTTATGTGAAGCAATCTGGACTGCTCGACAAACTATTGATGATGACGTCAAGAAAAGTCAATTAGCCACTACTCTGAGGGGCCACGCATTGGAATGGTTTATGATATTCACACGAGTGCCTTGAGGAGGTACTGCAAAAACATTGGATAAGATCAGAACAAGGTTATTTGAGGAATTTAAGAAGCCAAAGTTTGAATCTCAATACATTACTAAATTAAAAGAGATCAAACAATTCCCCAATGAAACAATTTAGGATTTTGATCAATGATTTAAGACATTGATGGCTCAGGTCAGTTTTTAAATGAGCAATGTTCAACATAAGGAATGGTTTATTGTAGCACTTGTCCCACATATCTGAAAACCATTAATGTAGCAAAATATTGCGACATAGAGTGAGGCTCTGGAGACCACAATGAAGTTGGAGGCATCGCTAGTAGGGGAAACCGCTGTTGGAATGAATCAGATTTAGGCACAGTTGGCCAATTTGACACTGCAATTGCAAGACATCAAAAAGGATAAGGAAGATCGTGATGATATTTGATGCACCCGTTGCCATGCAAGCTGACATAGCAAGGATACATGTCTGACATTTTGAAACTATTTGTTGTCAGGAGACCCTAACCCATTGAATGGTGTCAGCACACCATGATGTCATATCTATCAGGTCTATGGGCATCGACATGAGAACTGTGATTACATGCAGAAGATGGTCACAAAGATGAAATTTTGTACTGTATGTTTTGTCGGTCAGTTGGACATGACAACAAAAAATGCCGCACTTATGATTTTCTCCAGGAAAGGACATATGATTCATACTTTGTGAAAGGAGAGGACCCTTGAAAAATGCAAGCACAGCCACAAGTAGTGCAACCAAAAGAACAGGTACCATATACAACACCACCTACGTTGCAGTTTGTCCCTGAACAATCACAGCAACAATTTATGGTGCAGCTGCAGTTTGCACCATGGCCGCAAGTGGTGGTATAGCCACAGTATATCCAGGCACCGTGACCATAGTATAATCAGCCGCAATAAGTTCAAGCCGCATAATATCTCCAATAGCAAACTAACCCACCGCAGCAAAAAATGGCTCAATCGCGGTTTCAACAAGGAGGAGTCTAAGGAGGATTCTGCAGGGGGTTCAGAGGTCAAGGAGGAGGATTTGGCCATGGAGGAGGACGAGGTCGTGAATTAGTCCAGTGCTATACCTATGGAGTCTTTGGGAATTACCAAAGGGAATGCCCTCATGTACAGTGCACATACTATGCATCCACTGATCATAATGTTGAAAGTTTCCCTTAGTTTATTGCAAAATGGTAGGCGGGAAAAATACCTCAATTACAGAATGCAAAGAATCCAAATCAGCCTGCATTCCAAGTATAGAACCAACTGATAATGCAGAACCAGGTCCCACCACAAACTTAGATGGATAACCCACCTCAGACATGGAACCAACCAATGAATAAACCATTGAATCAGAACCTGCCTTTGAAACAGGGATCAACAGTTCCCACTATTCAAGTTGAACCACGAATGAAGGATGTCGACATCGGGATTGTCACTCGCGCTAGTGCAACAACTGGAGATGATGGACCACAGCTACAAGCTTGGCTCAGTGGTAAGAAGAAGGTCACATTTGATATTAAGATGGAGAAAGATACCTTCTTTGACGCAAAGAATGAAATCGAGAGAAATCCAGGTAAGTTACCAATTGTTGATATGACATTTGCTTTCGATCCATTTGCAGAGGTAGGACCATCGTGATAGTATGGTACCCTGCACAGGTTCTTTGAGAGTTTTCTATCACTATAAAGGGACTCAGACACCCTTGTCTAGCTTAAGGCATTATTGCACCTCTCGAATAATACAATGAAGGATCCGCTATGAATTCCTTGCAAAAAAGGAAGATCAGCAAGGAGATGAGGATGAATGTCCAGATTGGATATTATGAGGTTGATTCAGTGATTTTGGACCTTGGGTTAGATGTAAACATCCTGACAAAGAAAACATGTCTATTGATGGGAAATCCAATGTTGGGATGGTCATCGATATAGCTGCGTTTAGCAAACCAGGCAAAGGTTCAGCCCATTGGTCGAGTTTCAAACTTGGTTGTCGACATTGAAGGTATGAGAACACATGCTGACTTTGACATAATAGAAGTTGCAGGATATGGTGGTTCCTATCCTATGCTGCTAGGAATTGGATGGGATAATGATAGCATGGAAGTTATCAACTTCAAGAAATGTGTTATGACATTTGAAAACCAGGATGTTAGGTTCATTACTCTTATGGACCCTCAAGAAGGGCAGCGATATATCAAACTGGTAAAGGATGAAGTCAGGAGTAGTTAAGATCATGCTTATAACATCTCTGAGAACTATATCCATCCTACTATCAATAGTTAACTTGGATGGTGTAGCGCAAGTTCCGCATCCTTCGACTTTGACGGTGCTCTAGAAAATTGGCAGAATTGGTTGCATGAGGTATCATTCAGAAAGTGCAGGTTGATTACACAGTCTCTCTGACATGTTGCGACTAAGACTGTCAAGTTTCCCATTTATGAAGGACTGCCGGGACTATCTGAGTTCTTTCAAGAATTTGAAGAGAAGGTGTTTAAACCACAAAGGATACTGGCTCCTGATGTAGCACTGAAGGCTACTCTAGCTCGATGGTGGGTGACACACAAACGGATGATCCATGATTGGGAGCAGTGCCGCAAGTTGATGATGGTCCATTTTGGCGATGTAGAGGTCTATCATGCTGGGAGATATGATGGATGAGATGACCCCACTAGTCATTTCAACGAGTGTTAGATGTTATGGAAATCATGGCCCAGGGATGAGTGGGTTCATGCTTTTGTTCATACTCTAGAAGAGATGCCAAGATCATGGTATGTGGCAGCAGAATTGCGTAGAACCATTACCACTTGGGAGGAGTTGTCAGTTTTCTTTGTGCAAACGTTTAGATTCTAGGACACCAACCCTGAGGTATGTAATGCTTTGCACATTATCTGCGATGTAGTACTAAAAATCATCCCTGTTGCATACCCCATTGATCGTCATGCAAATTGTTCCATCCAATCCATGATGATGTGCTACAACTTGTCTGGGGAACCTGAAGATGATGATGAGCTACGAAATGTTAATATTCCAAAATCCAAAGGAAGTCGTGGTGTCACATCTCCTGACATACCAACAGACTCAATGAACCAGCCACTGAGGATCCAGAAAGTTAACATTGGGTCGGCAGAAAAATCTGAAATTTGCTAATGTCGGAAACTATTGGGGCGAAGAGACGATGGCCAAAGTCATAGATCTACTACACGAATTCCAGGACCTTTTCCCAACATGATTTTCAGAGATGAAGGGGATACTCAGTGACTTGGGGGAAATGAATATTCCACTCAATCCAGATGCAAAACCAGTCTGCCAGAGGTCATATAGACTGAAATCGCGATACAAGGATCACGTGAAAAATGAGATTGATAGGATGCTCGATGCTAGGATCATTGAGCCTATAGAAGAATCAGATTGGATAAGCCCGATGGTGGTCCAAGATAAGAATACCAGTGAGATATGCATTTGTGTCGATCTAAGGAAGTTGAATGATGCATGTGTACACGATCTATTCCTGACCCTTTCACAGATGAAGTCCTGGAAGGTGTTGGCGGCTAGAAGGTATATTCCTTCACAGATGGAATTTCAGGATACCACCAGATCTAGATCACAAAGGAGGATCACCATAACACTACATTCATCATCGAGTGGGGCTGCTTCCAGTATACCGTCATGCCATTTGGGCTGAAGAATGCACTTGTTGTGTTCTCCCACGTAGTCATCGTTGTATTTAAAGATTTTATTTAAAAATTCCTGTAGGTATATATGGATGACTGGACCATCTATGGATTGTTAACGACCATCTGGACAATCTATAATTGATGCTGGAATGGTGTAGAAAGAATCAGATTGCGTTGAATTCAAAAAAAATGTATTTTTTGTGCACCATTTGGCATACTACTTGGGCACATCGTATGCAAAGAAGGTCTGTTGGTAGATCCGGTGAAGATTGCGTTGATCCTCAGTTTACTGTCATCGATGAATGTAAAGATGCTCCAAGCGACACTAGGACATATGGGCTACTATCGCAATTTTATCAAATGATACCTTGTGATCACTGCTCCCATGGAAAAGCTATTAAAGAAAGATGTTGCTTTTGAATGGACTCCAGAATGTCAAGGAAGCTTTGACACACTAAAGGCCAAGATGGCATCCACACCAATATTAGTTTTTCCTGATTGGAATAAATAATTCTATGTGCATGTTGATGCCTCTTCTACTACGCTAAGGGTTGTTCTTGCACAGCCAAGCGAACACGACCTGGATCATCCAATAGCATATGCCAGTAGAAAGTTATCATTTGCTGAACAAAATTATACCCTTTCACAGATGAAGTCCTGGAAGGTGTTGGCGGCTAGAAGGTATATTCCTTCACAGATGGAATTTCAGGATACCACCAGATCCAGATCACAAAGGAGGATCGCCATAACACTACATTCATCATCGAGTGGGGCTGCGTCCAGTATACCGTCATGCCATTTGGGTTGAAGAATGCACTTGTTGTGTTCTCCCGCGTAGTCATTGTTGTATTTAAAGATTTTATTTAAAAATTCCTGCAGGTATATATGGATGACTGGACCATCTATGGATTGTTAATGACCATCTGGACAATCTGTAATTGATGCTGGAATGGTGTAGAAAGCATCAGATTGCATTGAATTCAAAAAAAATGTATTTTTTGTGCACCCTTTGGCATACTACTTGGGCACATCGTATGCAAATAAGGTCTGTTGGTAGATCCGGCGAAGATTGCATTGATTCTCAGTTTACTGTCATCGATGAATGTAAAGATACTCCAAGCGACACTAGGACATATGGGCTACTATCGCAATTTTATCAAAGGATACCTTGTGATCACCGCTCCCATGGAAAAGCTATTAAAGAAAGATGTTGCTTTTGAATGGACTCCAGAATGTCAAGGAAGCTTTGACACACTAAAGGCCAAGATGGCGTCCACACCAATATTGGTTTTCCTGATTGGAATAAATAATTCTATGTGCATGTTGATGCCTCTTCTACTACGCTAAGGGTTGTTCTTGCACAGCCAGGCGAACACGACCTGGATCATCCAATAGCATATGCCAGTAGAAAGTGTTGATGTATATGTAACTTCGGAATGTATTCTTCTATGTATCTTATGTATTGTAACCCGATGTTTATTCCGGGATGTTTCTATTATGTATTTGAGTCATGTGGTCATACCCTGATGTTCCGATCAGGAGGATTAATAATGTAAACAAGTCATATCAAGTCATTAGGTAAGTCAACACAGTTTAGGGGCACTTGAGTTATTATACACTAATTAAGGTGTAGGCTCGAGTAGTAATTATTAGGGTTGAGCCTACGTGTGAAATGGCAACTTAAGTGAATGAACTAATATAAATAGAGAGTGTGTGTCTCTCTATTTATCACTTGTGAAGTACATCACTTGCTCTCTCAAGTGTGGCGCACCTTTGGAGAAGGAAATACTTTGGCTTGACAGAAGACAAAAGGCTACTGCTGTTTTGGGAGATCTCTTACTATTTTGGTGTTGATTCTATATTAGAGGAAGTTGCAGGGTTTTCTCCTTTATGGTTTCCCCGAGGAAAACTCTTTGTGTCTCTTGTCTCTTGTGATCTGCTTATGTTTTATTCCTGTACTTGTTATTCTCTCAGTGAAAAGATCCTAAGATCATAATGCTAGCTTAATTGATGAAAAACTAACATGGTATCAGAGCTAACCTAAGAAGAAGACATTGTGCAGCTACAGGAACTAGGGATTCCTCTTTTGTGGATCTTCCTCCACGGATTTTCAGCAAAATTATGCTAGGATAACTCTCCATTGAAGGGTGCATCTTTCTGTCGATGCGGAATTCAATTTCAAGCATTTTTAGTTTCGATGTGGAAATTAGGGCTTTCTACAGAAGAGGAATTTTTGAGTGAGACCTGCATAGGATTTTTCTCCTCATCAAAACCGAATTTTAGAGACCTAGATCAAGAAATTTGGTTGGGTGAAACTCTGGGAAAATCAAACCCTAGTTTGACCCCAAGCTAGAGAAACCCTAAATGCTAAAACTGCTAAGTTTTAGCACAGTCGCTATATTCTGAGTTTGCCAAAGTCTCAGAAGAAAAAAATTGTAGGGGAAAAATATAAAATCATGAGGAACACTTTTTCCAAAATTCAGCCTCAGATTCGCTATATGCCAGGAGATATGATCTCTCCAAGTTAGGGTTCCAACCTCTTCCAGAATTCATCCCTAAACAGGACATCTGGGGAGATATGCAATAGCTTGGGCTATAGATGTCCAAATGGAATTATGGAAGATGTTATAGAAAGTTAATGGACTGTACTTTCTTTGTTATGAAGATAAGACTCAGAGGATGAACCAATGACACGTGGCATGCCGTACAACTTTGCTGTTCTGAACAGTTCTGTAACAGGTCACCTTGGGAAAAGGATCATAAATCCTAAATGGTGAAACCAATTCTGATGAAACCTATGGTGTTGGATCAAGGACATGCTAAGTTACCTCAGTAAGAAAATTCAGACATAGAGGATCAATAATTTCAGAGATATTATAGAAACAGTAACAGGCATTTCTGCAGAAGAAATCAGAAAATTAGGGCTTCCTGTTCCGGGAGTTTCCCTCCACTGTTTTCAGAAAAGGAGTACATTGGACAGCTCCATTTGAAGAGATCTATCTGTTTGTCTAATCAGATTTGAAAGATTCCAAGTTTTGAAAATTAGGGTTTCTGTGACAAACCCTAGATCAGTGAACTCTGGGACAAGGACGGACACCTCAAATCGGTAAGATCTAATCCTTCGCTATTTCCATTTGAGGTTCTCATTTCAATATGATATATCACATCAGCTTGGAGACAAGCTTGTGGAAGTTGAAAAATTCCAAGACTGGAAGTATATGATCTCTCTGAAGAAAATGGATTGGACACCTACATGAGTATAGAGGTCCCAGTTTCAGAGTGAGATGAGGTTAGAAGCCTTTCGCAAGAAGAACTTGGTCAAGGCCAAAGAAGACATCATGCTCATGCTGCAGAGAATGATGAACCATCCAAAAGAGATCCAAACATGAAAGTGAAGGTTCTTCAAGCGAGGATGAATATGTTCTGATATCAGCTCTCACAAGTAACATTATTCATGGAAGTGATGATTGACTCATAGACAGTAGGGCTTCCAAACATATGACGGGATTCAAGGAATCCTTTGTAAGACTGTCAGAACATGAGTCACCTCACAAGGTGAAACTAGGAGATGACTACCAATATCCAATAAAAGGTAGTGGGGAATCTTCATACAAGCTAGACTCTGGTAAGTCTCTAACAATGAAAGAAGTATTGTTTGTTCCAGGATTCAAGAAGAACCTTCTCTCCATTTCAGCATTGATGTAAAAATGCGGATTTCATTCATAGATGGTCAAGTCATCATGTGGCCAAAAGGAAAGACTATCGATGGTGTGGTAGTGATTGGAGAACGAGAAGGAGGCTTGTACAAATTGAAGGGCCATCCAGAACAAGCCTTGATCCATGACATAGTAGATTCAAATGAGATTTGGCATAGAAGGCTTGCACATGTGCATTACAGAGCACTACCTATTGCAGGCAAAGCTATTGAAGGTCTTTCTGAATTTCAAGCTATTTGAAGGAAAGAACAAAATCAGAATATGACCTAAAGAATCTAGTTGAAGAATGTGAAGATTCAGAATGCAGAGACCATGCAGTCATAAGAGTCTCTCAAATCAAGAACAACTTGAAGCGGTGAAGAATGCAGAAGTGGTGATGGCCACCTTGAATGGCCTCCCAGGATCGTGGAATTCATTCATTCAAGGAATGTGTCCCAGAAGGAAGTGATTACATTTCAACAGACTTCAAGAAGAAGAAGAAGCTCGATTCATAAGAAGAGAAGGGGAGATGGAAGAAACTGAATATCAAGATCTCAACTCTTGAATAATTTCTTATCCACCTCAGCATTTGGATAAGAAACGATGCTACCATGAATGAAGAAGACGATGAAGCTGAAGGCTCAAGAAGGAGTATGCACACAAAACAAATAAAGATAAGTATTCAATTGTCATTGCATGATATTGTTTTGTTATGCATTTGTTTATATTCAGTTATTGTATTATGCATGATAGGATGTTTGCATTCATGATAGTATACTACTAATATGCATATGGGTAAGTAGCTCATGGTGCTATACAAATTATCCATTGCTACTTATCTAGAATGAAACCTCTTTACTGACATATTGCATTAGTGCACAATCTCAATGTTGTCCTGGTAGAGATGGAAGGCATCTAGAAAGTTTCAGTGAGATATGGATGAATGTTGTATTGGCTAAAGTAGTTGCATGATCATATATTTATGCATAAGTGCTTGCCAGTATAAATATTCCTTATGAAATGTTTCTAATCATACAATTGCATTTGACTTGTAGGAAAGACCGCATACATAATTGCCTACAAGCAAAGAAGAATGAAGACTTGTTCCGAAGAACAAGTGACAACAGTTCAAAGACAAAGAATAATATGATGAATGCAGTGACATCATTGATGCAGAACCTTCTAGACAAGAAGAAGTAACTAAGAAGAAATGGAAGACCAGTTCAAGAAGAATGATGTCAGGGTGTAGTATCGAGACCTGAAGAGAAGTTCATAGTTCCATCATGTAGTAGATGGAAACATCGTGGGATACAAAGCAAGATTTTTAGCATGAGGCTTCTCACGAAGAGAAGGCATAGTCTACAAAGAAACATTTACAGCTAATAGAAGTGAAGTCACATGACATGCATAATCATGTGTGCAAATGAAAGAAGGCCTTGTACAAGTTCAGAAGACACCCATGGGATAACACATACATGATGAGCCTGATGAAGATATTAACCTTTGCTACAAGGTTGAAGATGTAAGTCTATACACTAGATGGTCACATAGAAGATTAGTAGCATAGGAAGCTACTTGTCACTCCGGTACAGAATGTTTCAGTGCATAGAGTACAGGAGACAGAGGGAGTATGATGCTCCGCTTCAGAGGGAGTGACTACAGAATATCTTGAGGTTCGACATGATATGACAGGATGGATAGATTACCGATGACTCTAGGCTTTACTGAAAGTAAAGCGGATTCCAACCTTTGCTTCAAGGTTGAAGACAGAAGACTAGTGATGCTCCTGTTATGTGTCGATGCACTATTGTTCTAGGTATGGAGGTGTGGCAGAGTATGGATGGAATCTTCCTTGGACAAGGGAAGTATGCAGTAGAGATCCTGAAGAGGTTCAGGTTGATGGACTACATGACCACACCTATGGCATCGAAAATGAAGCTATTGAGTGATGCTTCATCAGATTCGGTTGATGCTACGATGTATCGTCGGATCATTGGGTCCTTGATGTACCTGAGACTAGATATTTGCTTTGCTGTGAACACATTGAGACATGTTCACCTGATGGTTGCAAAGCATGCAGGGGTACAGTTGATTATGGGCTCAAGTACGATGCGAATCAGAAGATTAACCTGGAGGGTTATGTTGATTCAGATTGGGCAGGCAGTGCCATCGAAAGGAAGAGTACTTCAGGATGTTGCTTCAGTATGGGATCAGGTGTGATCTCTTGGTTTAGCAGGAAGCAATCCTGTGTGGCACTGAGTACAGCTAAAGCAGAGTATGTCGCAGCTTGTTCAGCTAGTTGTGAGGCAGTATGGCTGCGGAAGCTACTGTCTGATATATTTGATCTCCAGTTGGGTGCTACTTGTATACACTGTGACAACCAGAGTTGTGTGAAGTTGTCAGAGAATCCAGTGTTTCATGACAAGTCGAAGCATATCGAGATCAAGTATCACTATATCAAGGATATGGTGCAGAGAGGAGCAGTGAAGCTCCTGTATGTTGTGATAGAGGAACAGATAGCTGATGTATTGACGAAGCCATTGGCTAGGCTGAAGTTCGAGTACTTCAGAGAGAGACTTGGTGTTCTCCAGATCAAGGCTTCCTCCTAGAGACAGTGATGAGACCCATAGCCATTCTAACATGGTGAGAGGATTGGTTCTTTCCATGGTCAGATGTAAGGGCTGAGCCATTCTGACATGGTGAGAGGATTGGTTCCTTCCATGGTCAGATGTAAGGGCTGAGCCATTCTGACATGGTGAGAGGATTGGTTCCTTCCATGGTCAGATGTAAGGGCTGAGCCATTCTGACATGGTGAGAGGATTGGTTCCTTCCATGGTCAGATGTAAGGTCTAAGCCATTTCGTCATGGTGAGAGGATTGGTTCCTTCCATGACTGATATGAGTGCTGAGATCTATAGCCATTCTGACGAGCAGGTCAGATGTAAGGGCTGAGCCATTCTGTCATGGTGAGAGGGTTGCTCCCTTCCATTTCAGATATAAGTGCTGACCATTCTGTTGAGTAGGATAGATGTAAGAGCAGTTGCCATTCTAGGAATGGAGGCACCTGGTCAGTTACCAGGATCACTCAGTGTAAAAACTGAGTAGCCATTCTGATATGATAGAGGGATGTGTTCCCACTTGATCAGATGTAAGGGATGAACCATTCTATTCATGGCTAAAGGATTAAGTTCCTTCCATGTCAGATGTGAGTGTTCGCCATTCCGACGAGCAGGTCGGATATAAGTGCAGTGCCATTCTGACATGGTGAGAGGATTGGTTCCTTCCATGGTCGGATGTAAGGGCAGTGACATGGTGAGAGGATTGGTTCCTTCCATGGTCAAGATGCCACATCCAGCATGAAAAAGGGATGGCTCTGTGATGCCACATCTGGTATGAAAAAGGACCAGCCCTGTGATGCCTCATATAGTATGAAAAAGGACTAGCTCTGGGAAGACACATCTAGTATGAAAAAGGACTAGCTCTGTGTGGATGCCACAACTGGTATGAAAAAGGACCAGCTCTGTGATGCCACATCTAGTATGAAAAAGGACCAGCCCTGTGATGCCTCATCTAGTATGAAAAAGGAATAGCTCTGAGAAGACACATCTAGTATGAAAAAGGACTAGCTCTGTGTGGATGCCACATCTGGTATGAAAAAGGACCAGCTCTGTGATGCCACATCTGGTATGAAAAAGGGCCAGCCCTGTGATTCCTCATCTAGTATGAAAAAGGACTAGCTCTGGGAAGACACATCTAGTACGAAAAAGGACTAGCTCTGTGTGGATGCCACATCTGGTATGAAAAAGGACCAGCTCTGTGATGCCACATCTAGTATGAAAAAGGACCAGCCCTGTGATGCCTCATCTAGTATGAAAAAGGACTAGCTCTGGGAAGACACATCTAGTATAAAAAAGGACTAGCTCTGTGTGGATGCCACCTCTAGCATGAAAAAGGGCTGGCTCTATGAAGACTCATCTAGTATGAAAAAGGACTAGCTCTGAGTAGATGGTACATCCAGTATGAAAAAGGACTGGCTCTGTAAAGACTTTCGATGACGAGTAGAATCATGAGATAACACCAGTGTTGATCCAGATCGAGTGATGATCCAGATCTAGTAATGATGATCCAGCAGTAAAGATCTAGATCGAGTGATGATCCAGATCCAGCCCAGTGATGATGATCCAGATCGAGAGATGATCTAGATCGAGTGATGATGTTCTATGATGATCCAGATCAAGAGATGATCCAGATCCAGATGACTTGAAGACGAAGATGACTTGAAGATGAAGATGACTCAAAGACGAAGATGATCCAGTTGATACAGAGAAGAAGACCAGTGCTGAAAATTGTGTTGAAAGAATACCTTCCTAGTTAAGAGGGAGTGTTGATGTATATGTAACTTCGGAATGTATTCTTCTATGTATCTTATGTATTGTAACCCGATGTTTATTCCGGGATGTTTCTATTATGTATTTGAGTCATGTGGTCATACCCCGATGTTCCGATTGGGAGGATTAATAATGTAAACAAGTCATATCAAGTCATTAGGTAAGTCCCCACAGTTTAGGGGCACTTGAGTTATTATACACTAATTAAGGTGTAGGCTCGAGTAGTAATTATTAGGGTTGAGCCTACGTGTGAAATGGCAACTTAAGTGAATGAACTAATATAATTAGAGAGTGTGTGTCTCTCTATTTATCACTTGTGAAGTACATCACTTGCTCTCTCAAGTGTGGCGCACCTTTGGAGAAGGAAATACTTTGGCTTGACAGAAGACAGAAGGCTACTGCTGTTTTGGGAGATCTCTTACTGTTTTCGTGTTGATTCTATATTAGAGGAAGTTGCGGGGTTTTCTCCTTTATGGTTTCCCTGAGGAAAACTCTTTGTGTCTCTTGTCTCTTGTGATGTGCTTATGTTTTATTGCTGTACTTGTTATTCTATGAGTGAAAAGATCCTAAGATCATAATGCTAGCTTAATTGATGAAAAACTAACAGAAAGTTATCATTTGCTGAACAAAATTATACCACGACTGAAAGGGAAGGCCTCGTGATTTTTTATGCTCTGCTAAAGTTCAGGCACTACTTGTTGGGAGGACACATTAATATGTTCACTGATCATTCTACTTTGCAATACCTAGTCAATAAGCCTATGTTGGGTGGGAGAACCTATAGGTGGTTTCTTTTGCTCCAAGAGTTTGATTTTGAAATAGTGGTAAATCCAAGATGGTTGAATGATAGCACAGATAATCTGTCGTGTGTTGATAATGGTGAAGAACCAAACAATAATGATGATGGCTTACTAGATGCACAATTGTTCTGAGTTGAAGTCGCAGATGATCACTGTGCACCAATAATTTAGTTTTTGTCTACCGGTGTCTCTCCAGCAAACATGTTGACCAGCCAAAAGAAGCAGTTGGTTGTAAAAGCCTCCAATTTTCAACTAATTGTTGGACAACTATATAAACTTGGACCGAATGAAATATTGCAAGGGTGCATCTTACCGCATGAGCAGGGTCCCATTCTAGAAGAAGCATGTGTAGGAATCGTGGGAGGTCACTATGAAGGTTGTGCTACTACAAGAAAAGTGTTGCGTGTTGGGATATGGTGGCCCATGCTGCACAATGATGCCAGAGACTATGCAAGGAGTTGTGATGTCTGCCAATGGGTTGGTAAACCATCACAGAGGGATGAGATGCCACTGGTGTCACAGGTGACTCTGCAACTGTTTGATAAATGGGCTGTAGACTTTGTGGGTCCTATCAATCCGCCAGGTAAGTGCACTGGCCCCCGTTATATTATTACTACAAATGACTACCTGACTCGGTGGGAGGAAGCTACACCAATTGTTGATGGTACCACTATGACAGCAGCACAGTTTATTTTTAGAACATTGTGATGCGATTTGGGTGTCCTAGAATCCTTCTGAGTGATCAAGGTAGTCACTTTGTCAACCAAATGGTAAAAGCACTAACTAAAGAGATCTAGATACAACATAAGAGTACACCATTTCATCCGCAGTCAAATGGTACAGTTGAGGCCTTCAAATTTTAGAGATGACGTTGACCAAGATATGTAACGCTAACCACGATGGCTGGGACTTAAAAATTATTGTAGTTATATGGGCCTATCGCACTAATTGCAAATGGATAACAGGTCAGACACCATTTAAGTTTGTTTCTAGGTAAGAGGCAGTCATTCTTATGGAGTATATCGTTCACATTTTACGCATTACTGCTGCAACAGGTATGGATGATGTCGTGGCATTAGAAGAATGTGTTGCGCAGTTGATTCATCCTAAAGAAGAACGTTTGATCACAGGATTCCACCAATAGGTTGCGAACGATCAACAGAAGGCAAGGCATGATCACCATATTAAGCAAAATAGTTTGCGACGGGAGATTTGGTGTTGTTATATGACAATAAGTTCATCAAACATCCATGTAAGTTACAAATGCACTGGTTAGGTCCCTATCTTGTTCAGTCCATTACATCTGGCGGTGCAGTTTAGTTACAACAGTTAGATGGCACAACATTGTCGAAACTCATCAATGAGAGCCGCTTGAAGCCCTATAGAACAGGGTCGGTGTGTGCACAACCTGAAGTAGAAAAAAATGACGATTTTCGTTCAGCAACGCAAGGTGAGACCTAAGGGAGAGGTTGTGCAAGGTTACAATTGTTAGTGGTAGTTGGTTGACCCTTTGCAATAGTTGTTAAGCTGTGTGGTGGTCAAATAAAGTAATAAATGTAGGTAGTTAAACTAGTTGTCTGGCGGAGCTTGTTGAAGCAACCCGCATTAATGGGTGATCCAACCATTAGATGCATAAGATTGCCAGTGAATTTGGCGTCATTAATACCCGATTTGGAAATAATGATGAAGTTAGATTTGGTAATGATGGATGTGGAATTGGAAGTGGCTATAAAACACCATGCAGGATGCATTAGATGGCATTATTCTGTTGTGAGAGTAGATATAGAAGGTGAATTATGTGTAGAGTATTGAGCAAAGTGTTGAGTGAAGTGCAGTTCGAACTGTTGAGCATCATTTCAGGCTTTGAGGGATAAGGGATGCTGAGCAGCCTTGACGCTATTGAAATTTTGGGTGATTATGAGTCCCATGTTCAGCCCATGGCTGTGGAAGAGGAATTCATGAGTATTCCAGTGGGTTCGTCTTCCATCCCAAAGTGAAAGCGGCAGATGCAGAAACCCATTCCTATGCCACCAGAGAAGAGGCAAACTCACACGTCTGTGCAAATGCGGGGAGAAGGAACTGCATATACTGGGTCATTGAGCTCAAGATATTTTGAGTCCACAACACCTCAAGGTGTCTCATTGAATGATATTTTGGGATACGTCACTCCTACGCATCCAAGAGCCAAGCCACAGCAGATGTTGAAGAATCAGAAATACTCGCCCAAGTTGTCAGCGTTGCCGGAAGGGATGACATGCTCTGTCAACATAATCTCTCCACTGATTAGGCTCAAGTTCAACGATAATGACCTGCTTTTTCATAAATATGTCTGGGACAAGCCATATGAATCTGTCCATATGGTAGCTAGTGGCCCCATTCAGCAAATTCTGAAACCATGGGCCAGTGGCTTAGAAAAGTCTGGGTTATTGGGGCTCATCAATATGCCCCATTTTATCCATTTGAATGAAGCACATGCATGTGTAAAGAAACTATTGGAATGTTTTCATGGAGGGATGATTTGGCTGAATATTCCAATCCTTGTCACCGTCGATTTGATTGCAAACATTACTGGTTTTCCTAAGGTTGGGGAAGACTCAATGCAATATATTCGTGGAAGAGATACAAATAAGAGACTTATGAAGCAGCTGAAGGAGCACTTCAGGTTACAATGGGATGGTCATGATTATCTCATTGACAGTATCAACTCATAGACAATGCACATTGGTACAATAATTTTGGCCAGCAAGGTTGTTCGTGGCAATCAACCCATCCAATGCAATTCGGGTGTTGTCGCATGTGCCCAAAAATGTGCTAAGGGGGTACAAATGAATTGGTCTTTATTTTTGTTGAATCAGTTGCTCGATGATGTGCTTGCTACTCAAACTGGGAAGCCTTTTTCTTATACTTTTCTTTTTATTATCATCACTCTGGTTGCTTGGATGGAACCAGAGGACTACCAACCAATGGCGATTGAGGCAGTTAAGCTTTGCTGTGGATCCCGTTATCAGAACCTATGATGGGTCGAAGAACCCATTTGCCAAATAGACTATGCTATTCATTTTTGGATCTATTGGGAAGCACTATAGGTAGCCACTATTATTGTTTTGCAAGTTTCCCCCTACACTATGGCCAAGTATCAACGGATCCTTAGCTTTGCTATTGGATCCCACTCCATTCATATTCAGGTGTGGTGGGACCCTGATCGGTAGTGTCTCCCATTGCCTTATAAAGTCACCATGAAAGAGTTGGATGCCATTATGGAAGATTGGCTAGGGGACTGGCACGTCCCAGTGAGTCAAGAGGAGTTAGAGAAGGAGCTACTCGTGGAGGTCCCTAAGACCCTTCCCTGCAGGAATTGAGCACCCATGACTTCGACAATGAGTCATCGACGGATCCTGAAGATATCGTGTAGTGTATGTGGGAGGAGACTCACACCAAGTGGCGTCAGGAGTACAAGGTCGGCAGTGGTACCAAATTGGGGATGGAAGACCAACTACAGTGTCTTATCAAAGCTATCATGGATTCATCTACAGCTGCAACTGTGACGATATGCGAATCCAACCACAAAGAATTTGGTGCGGTAAGAACTAAACTAGACTCCATTTTTTATATTGTTTCCAAGAAACCATCGGTAAGACCTCTGTTGTAGGACATCCCTTCAATCAACACTGAGCCCTGGGCTAGGAATGTGCAAGTTCCCCCTACTACAATCAATATCAGAAATGAAGAAGTTCACTAGTAGCTGCACCTAATCCAGAGCGTGAATTTGGATTTGAAAAAACTGTCCACTATAACATTGGTCGAGTTGCAGTGTGGCGCCACACTAGAGTTGTCAGAGCGGCAAAAATATTTGGCTGTGGGCTATGTCGAGGCCTAGAATACCGCTATGATGTTGCAGAAGGAAGCAAAGGAACTACACCAGGTCCACATGTAGTTGGCAAAGGAGAAGTTACAAGAAATCAACCAACTGAAGGTGAAACATGTTGAGTTGCAGAGGAAGTCTACCGAAGAGATTATCGACCTCAAGAAGGTGCAAGACTTCCTAATTGTTGAATAGGTGCAGTTGTGTGGAAGGTGTAGCGAAGTTAAGTAGGCTATTTCTAATGCCTACCAGAACATTTTTGACAACACAACAGGGCTCACCCCAATCGAGTAGGCCAAGCAATTGGGCCAAACTCTATTTCAGCTTCAGGACAATAACTTGCTGCTCCAGGCCCAGGTACAACCCACAACACCACCGGAGCAAGTTGCGAACCGCAAGACCTCCATTGAAGAAATTACCCCTCAGTTCAGCACCATGGAGCAAGAGGCTAAAATGGTTATGGAGGCGACCATGCAATTTTGGTAAAGTATTGTTCAAGATGAGAAACTTGATCAGCTGACTGTGCAGGTGCAAGAGGTAGAGGCTCAGTTGACAACCCTGAAGATGTCGTTGAAGGCCATGTCACTGATGGTGCAGATCACTTGAGCCACAGAACTGAAGGATATACAGCTGCGATATTCCAGGGCACAAGAACGCCAGCAGAAGTGTCGCGAGCAGCTTGATGAATTCCAAGAAATCGGTGGCCAGTTGGCTGTTAAGGCCATCACCATGCTCCAGGCCATTCAAGAGAATTGACAACTAGTTGACAGCAAGGTGAGTGAGGAGCACCCCATCCAACAGAATTTGACTAATTATCAGAGTATTGCCAGTAAATTCCAGTTGCAAGTTTGTGAAATTGCGTAGCAATTTGAATATTTTAAGGACAGAACATCGGTGCACACCCTATGAACTTGATGTGGCTCAAGGGTGAGCCACAAAACTATGTTGGGGCCCTGTTGGCAAAGGGTTTGGGGCAAGTGAGTTGCACAACGTCATGGAAGCTATGCAATCTCACGTGGTACTATGCAAGGGAATATTGGAACGATAAGCAGGAAAATAACCACTTCTTGAATATTTTATGTATATTTTGACCAAGTTTTGTTGCAATAGGTCAGGACCGGTTAGAAGTCAGTTAGTAGTGGACCCTTGTTGTAAAGGCTTAAGCCTATTTATAGATCTATTTTGGAGAGTCATAGGAAGAGGCAGGGGTGATACATGAGCAATTGTGAACAATTGTATGTGATCGCATACGCGATAGTAAGGGATAAGATCTGGTGCAATCTATTTCATGGAGACTTTTCTTGTCTATTTCTTGTGATCTTATTTGGGCTTCTTCCTTATGTATGTAGTCTTCAGTTTTGGAGAAGGATTTTGTAATGTGGCATAGTTGCTCAAGATTAATATATGATGCGATGAGTATGGCTCAATTCTTGTCTGTTTTTATAGATCTATTATGATGCTGTGACTCTATTTTATTATAATGGCATAATATAGATATGATTTAGTTCTTCATGCTATGTGATCTATTGGTTTTGCAATCTATGTTTTTGTAACTGGTTGATGCACTATGATGCTCCATGAATAATTCTACTACATTTTGATACTGTCTGATGATCACATAAGTTATGGTGTCCCTCCTTCATATCCCCATATCCTTTTCTCCCACTGTCGAAAACTCAGTTCTGACAGCTCTCCCTTGAATGCCTCGGGTGAGACCTCGTCTGCTTTGCAGACGTTGCTAGGAAAGGTAAAACCTGTCTGGGCTAATGCTCAGGGAGATCGCACTGCAAGGCATCAATAGTGTAGAAACCCTTGTTGACAAAACTTTGTTGGTCGGCTTCACCAACAATTTTGTTGTTCAAACTTTGTGTACTCACAAATCTGATTTTAAGCTTATTAGGGATGTTTGGTATGAAGATTTGTCATGAACAACTCACTAGTTTTGTTAGATGATTTGACAAACATATATAAGTTGAGTAGTAGAGTTATTACTGTAATAAATATGCTTTAATTAATTATTTATTATGTTGGGATTTGTACCCTAAGGATTGGAAACATATTTTTGTTGAGCTATAGTTGTTCAATGTTTATTTTCTTAAGTTTTCTGTGTATTTGGGTGGACATAAGTGATATATATATTGTTGTGCTTCATATTTTAGATTCATTCCTAAAATTGAAAGCTCTATTATTGATAGCTGGCCCAAATATATTCAGGGAACCTCGAGTTTGAGGTGAAGTTTCTCAATTTGCATTAAGAAACAACTCTTGAAATTTCCACATGGTATTAAAGATGATTTGACTCAGATTCCTCTCTTCGTGAAGAGGAGTTAGGTGTTTCAGTTGTTTCATAGCTTGGAGAGATGGTTGACCTATTATAGGTTGGGTGTAAAATACTATTGTGCTTTGGAAAAAGAATTTGAACCCTAGCAAGGTTTCCCTATTTCATTTGATTTCTTATTTTTCTTTGAGGTTGTTTCATATTTGTAGGGACTATTACTTTGGGTCAAAAAATGTGATAGGTTGGAATATGCTTCAAGGTTTACACCGTGGGAGTACAGGTTCCAATTTCTATTGGAATAGGTTGAGGAATGAGATCACTTAACCTATTGATTTGAATTTTTTGGTTAAGCATATGAAAGAGGAAGAGGAAAAGATAATCGTTTTTATTAGGTGAGGGATCATTTGATCACTCACATTGTACAGAAGAAGACTCCAACCAGATGTATGATGTTTTGGGCACATTATAACCTAAAAATATGTCAAAAGGACATCTTTGAGAAATGACCTGGAATATCTTTTAGTTGAGAAGCTAAGTGTTGAAGTGATTTTGCATTTATATTTTATTCACCATTCATCCAATTTTCCATCGACAATGAGTCACTAAAAACATGTATAGATGCTGCATTTTTATCAATAACCAATTTAATAAGTGTCCTTAAATACACCAACTAAACATTTTATTTGATCCTTATTTGAGGATGCACAATCATGGATGTATCTTGTACTTCATATTAATATCAATCCAAAGATAGTAACCCAAGGAAAAAATACCAACAACTTGCAAATAGTTGACTTCTTGGTTGGATTCTTTCCTAACTAGCCTAGTCTTTATTGATTGATAGTAGACATATCTAGTGAGAATCATTCATTCTGGATTGTAGCCATCCCATGTTGAGAGGTAGGATTTGATTCATTGGGATTCACAATGTATAGTGAAATACATTTATGTGTGTGGAAAAGGTATTGGGTTTCTCATATAGTTTTAAATGGGTTAAGTTATTTTTCATTATTGTGTTTTTAGAGCCTAGGTTTGATTAAAACTTGAAGAATATGTATTTTGAAAAGAGTAGTTCTCTACCAATACCATATATTTGATATGTGATTTGGACCCATTTGCATGTTCCATTTTAAAATCCATATATCTTATAATTTGTTGCATAATAGATCTAATTCCCAACATTTCCTAGACTACCAGTTCTTTATTTTTATTTTAGAAGGAATTATAGGAGGAAGATACCTATGAAAATTCCTAAAAGAATTTATAACTACTTTTGTATGTACAATGGCACATTTTAGAACTACTTGTATATGCACTGTTCATTGTTTGTCTTCTTTTGGCCACTTTCCCTAACTCGCACGACCCAAGTTTTGTGCAGCCCATCAACCCAACAAACACCCAAGATACCGGCCCGATAGAGCAAGCCCCATTGGCAACACCTACGAAGCAGGCGTAGTCTCACTCAATATATCTCTTCGATGGGTAACCGCTGAAACCATGTTTCAGTGATTGTCAAGGGATTATAGTCCGTTGGTGCGCAGCCAAGGAGATCAACAAAGGAAACAAGATGGCTAGATGGTGGAGTCAGTCTTGCATGACTGAGAACAACTATATGTCATCGCGTGCAACTTATCCTTATTCTCAACCTCACAACTATCGCAACCTATGTGGTGCAGTTGACTTGTACTAATAGACAATCTGCAACCTATGTCATGACTTACGACAGAAACACATAGGATGATCTATACATATATTTCAATGACACCTTCCCAAACATTCATCTACTGATTATAGTATAATAACAGGCATTTAATCAATATTTCAACAGTATACAGAAAGCAAATAACAATCATTCACATAAACATTCACAGCATTAATCATCCATTCAAACACAAGAGATAATGTGGAAACCCATCTGGGAAAAACCACCAAGGTGCTCTTCATCTGGCATGAGAAAAGGATATAGCACCTTGCAGTCTACAGGATGTAGACTAATCTTATGATATGTCTTTATGACTCAGACTTATGGTTATCATGCTCTCTAGTTTGTTCTTCTACCCTACCTCTACTCCTAGCGGTCTATGCACACAGCAGCCATATTTGTGGCTCAACAGCCCCCTATCACTACCAGTCTTCCCAAGTCTTCTCTTCCTCTAATTTCTACATCATTACAACAAAATGGCGTCCTTCACCATGGATCGGTAATGAAAATCCAAAACAATAACTAGAAATCCAACCTTCTTACCATTGAAAAACCAGCCTAAAACATAATTACGACCAACCTAAACGTAATTAAGACCAACCCTTTTACCATTGAATCCCTCATATTTATACTATTTTACATGACCATGCAGGGTTGATTGCATATAGGAAATCTGTTAACTATCACCATTAGCCACCCCTCAAGCTACAGCTGTGGTGATTACAACTTGACACAAGGTACTATCGGCTTGACTTACAAATATTCCCTCGTACGTGTGTTGATGCAGGATTATGCCGCCTTAAATGGCCATGATCTACGCTTGTCACTTTTCGGTTGTTATCAACTACACACTCATACGCTCACCTTTCCTTCATCGAGTGCCTCTCCATTCTTCCTATGCCGGTCCTTTTCTTCCTTCGCAACCTTCCTTTCTTTTTGTCACATGTGCAATGCACCTTCTTTTGCTTATGCGTGAACTTCTTTCTTGTGCTCCTTTCCCATGCCAACATCTGTTGCTTGAAATTTTCTTTAATATGTGATTGCTACAGTCACATTCTTTTGGATGTTCAACCTCCCTGTCACATTAATAGTGATATCAAACCATGAAAAATGACCTTTCACTTTATA
Source organism: Pseudotsuga menziesii (assembly GCA_001517045.1). Taxonomy (NCBI): domain Eukaryota; kingdom Viridiplantae; phylum Streptophyta; class Pinopsida; order Pinales; family Pinaceae; genus Pseudotsuga; species Pseudotsuga menziesii. The sequence continues at coordinate 297,148 of LPNX010021634.1, forward strand.
TATTCACTTCTCAATTATGCATATTTCTATTGATAAGCAAGCACAATTTACAATCAGAAAGAGCATATGATTTCTGGGAGGTACTTCAACTCCGAGTAGGTTGACTTCATGTCTTGAGAAAGAATATCTCTTTGAGCAATACAAGGTTCTGAATGCCTCTATCAAAGATACCTCTTTGAAGCATAATTTGGAGGTGAAATGAAAATTTTACTTGTTATCTTTCTCTCTCAAAGATACTTTAACTCACAATAGTTCAACTTCAAGTCTTTAGAAATAAAATCTCCTTAAGAAGTACAAGGCTCTCAATGCCTCAATCAAAGTTACTTCTTTCAAGCATAATTTGAAAACTTTTACTTCTTATCTTGCTATTTAAGGTTATAGAATGAACAAGTAATATGCTTGCCTCAATTTCTCAATTATACCCATAAGAATTTCATTACTATTTGTTTGAGTATACTTAACATTCCTTAAACCATTTTATTTTTCCCTTGTCTCTTACTTTATTTCATCGTGAATCTTAATCTAGCTCATATGATTAAAACAGGGGGGGCCAACATGCACCTTCTTCGTTGGTTATGGTGTGTGCAAAATTTGAGAATGTCTATGTATTTAAGGCCTTTAGGATTATATGCATAATTATTGCTTTATATTTTTTATTTGCATTTGTTCCTATTGAAGTGGGTTTTGAATATTAGAACTTAGGGATCTATGTTCTTGGGTGGAAGAAAAAGAGGGAACTCTATTTTTTTGAGAACAGCTATGGCTAGCTTTGTTAGTAATTATTTCAAGAGGAGAATAAAGTTCAAGAGAGGAAGGGGTTGTGAAAAAATGAATAGATTTCTCATCATAAAGTGATGTTTTGGATTTGACTCATTATTGTAAGAATTGACTTTCAACAACATCATGTGTTTAGCTCTTGTGATATTCGTCGTATCATGTAAGATGGGACAAACTAAGGTGAGGGATGGGGTTATGGGAGTTTCATGATGAGAAAGGATGAGGTTTTATGAAATTAAAAGTTTTAGGGTTATATTTAGTATTAGGGTTATGGTTATGGAATGGTTTTAGAAAAATAAACCCATAGTTACCTACCTTAGACATTAATTAATTCATTTTTGTCTTATTTTCCTAGTTTCCAATATTCCACTCTATGCAAGTTGTCTTCTACATGCCATAGAAGTCAAAATTGATAAAACTGAGTCATGGAGCACTTGGGAAACCTCTTGGAATCCATATTTAGCATATCTACTTTATTCCAGATCCTCCCTAGTGCATATCTTCTTTTTCTGCTAAGTTTCCTGCTTTATTGAGATTTATGGAAAAAGGAAAAGTAAGACTAAGTGTAGTTGACTTGTTTTTTTCCCTCGTCATCCTCCATTATTTTCTCCTAATAAAATCATGTATGAGTTTTCTTTCCATCACTTATTAGCTTTCCTACTTGACTTTTCCAATTCATGAGCCTATAGGTAGATTTGGAAACTGTTTTATGCACCTATGGGTGATTTGACTAGATTTAGTAAGCCTACTTTTTTACTATTTTGAATGGCATCCTTATGCATTTGAATATCTCATGTAATTATATATTGCAGCAGCCTATGACTTCATAAGGTTGGCTATTGTACACTTATTCAATACAGATTAGTGTTATGCTCCAATTTCAATCTCCTTTGTGTGTAAATTTGCATGTTTGATTAGCAATTTTGTGAGTGCAATTGTTCTATCACTTGGGTTCAATTTCCACTTGGTATCAAATCATTTTTAGATCAATTTCTCTCCTTCCATATTGCTATTGTAGGTTCAAAATCTTGACTAGGAGCACATTCTGCTGGTTGAAGGTCATAGTTCAGAGCTATGGATCAATCTCAAAAGATCATCTTGACTCCATTTAATTACTTTGAATGAAAAGTAGAGATGGAGATATTGTTGAGAGTGAAGGGTATCTATAGGGTGACTGTGGAAACTGAGGCAGAGCCCAATGCAATTGCAGAGAAAATTAAATGGCACAACAGGAGGAATGAGGCCTATGGCCTTCTGTGTCTAAGCATATCCAAAGACCTCCTTTTCCATCTTGATGGATTGACATCACCAAATGAAGTGTGGGAGAAGATTGTAGAGATTTTTGGTAAGATAGATGAGATTAGAGGACATCAAATCGATAATGAATTGATCTCTTTGAGTCCCAGTAGCTTCAAATCCCTACAACTCTACTTTTCCAAGTTTAAATCCCTTGTTTTGCAGCTAAAACAGTGTGGAATTGAAAAAAAGGAAGAGCAACTAGTTTTGGCCATACTCTCAAATATTGGACCTAACTATTCAGTGTTTGTTTCAACCTTCCATGCCACCAATTTGACAACTTGAGCCTGGAAGATGCCTAAGCTTGTAGAGTTCATGGAATCCCTCACATAAGAACAAGATAAACTGGTGATGATGGGCACCATCAAACCTTCCAAAGACCAAGATTTGGTTGCTAGAGATTTGAGGGTTGATTCAAAAGGCAAGAAGAAAGATAAGAAGCCACCTGAGAAAAAGAGAGACAAGAACAAGTCTCAAGAGGAGCCCCAAGGCTCCAAGAAGAACTTCCAGAAGAAGTAGAACAAATGAGAAAAGAGCAAGTGTGCATACTGCATTAAGGGATATCATCCTGAAAGCTCCTACATGAAGAAGCAAATTGACATGTTGACCCAAATCCTAGAGAAGAATAACATCTCCCTTCCTCATTGCTCAAAGAAGAGGGAAGGAGGATCAAATTTAGAGGACAGAGAGAGAGTACATGCATTGGTTGCTAGCACATCAAGCTCACCTAGCTTCATCATAGACTCTGGAGCTTCAAGACATATGGTTTCGACCAAGGAGGCATTCTCCTCTCTTGACATGTCGAAAGGTCCACCAATAGTGCTGGGAGATGACTCTCTCACTGACATTTTGGGGAAAGGAAGGATTGATCTTGACCATGGTAAGTTCAGTAATGTATGGTATGTTCTAGGTCTTGCCTCTAACCTATTTTTAGTGTATCAGATGACTAACACAGGGTCTTCAAAGAAGGTCATATTCTCCCCTGATGATGTTGATATCATAGAGATCTTGAATGGTAAAGTCATTACAAAAGTATTTGTAGATCAGACTTCGAAGGTATACATGTTTTCACATTTTCTACCCTACTCAAACCCCTATGCTCGTCTGATTCATGCTAATGAGGCAAGCAATATTTGGCATGAAATATTTGGCCATCTTAACTATAAGTATGTTTCTGATCTAAGTGAAAAATAAATGGTCATAGGTTTACCAAAGATTAATTTTTCCAAGGGAATCTGTCAAGATTGTATCCTAGGAAATCACCTAGAGCATAAATTTGAGAGAGCTAGTCATGAGAGAACCTATGCACCTCTTAAGTTGATCCATAATGATGTTGTTGGTCCATTTCCTCATATGTCAATGATTCAAGCCAAATATGCATTGACCTTCATATATGACTTTTCCAGGTATTGTTGGGTTTACTTCCTGAAGCATAAGTCTGAAGTTTTTGACCTCTTCAAAGTCTTTAATGCCTTGGTTGAAAAATAGTCTGGGAGGAGACTCAAGATTCTCAAATATAAAATTGGTGGTGAGTATATCAAGTCTAATTTTATTCAATATTGTAAATGTGTATGTGTTCAGATGCAGCATTCAATCCCTTACACACCACAACAAAATGGTGTTGCTGAGAAAAAGAACAAATCACTAAAGCAGATCGAAATCTGTATGATGGAGGCTAAGACTTTGCCACCAAAGTTTTGGGCCAAGGATATAAACTATGCATCCTATATACAGAATAGGGTGCCTCATAAATAGCTTGATGTTATGACTCCTTTTGAAGCTTGGAGTGGGCACAAGCCAGATGTGACCCATTTTGAGGATTTTTGGCTCAAAGGCTTGGGTCCAACTAAAAAGAGAAAGGCTTTGCAGCCCCAAAGCCAAGAGTGCCTATTTGTTGGGTATTCTAATTATTTAAAATGGTACAAGCTGATAAACTTGAGCACAAACAAATCCTTCATTGAAAGGAGTGTTCAGTTCCAAGAAGAGCCTTTAGTAGTAGTTGAAGTTGGAGAGTCTTCTTCACCACCAGAACCATTGAATGTAAGTGAAGAGACAAATGATTTTGCTGATTCTGATATGTCTGATAATGATGATTTAATTACAGATCTTGATCATCCTATAAGGCCAAAATTGGTATAAAATACCATTCATGCAGCTGGGGAACTAGCTAGAAATCCTAGTGATCCTAGGAGGACTAGATCTCAGTTTGAGAGTGCCTTGTGTATGAAAGATCCTTTGTGTGCAAAGAAGTGCTATCTGATGGTTGAATCAGACCCATGGACATATGAATATGCAGCACATGATCCAATATGGAAAACACCCATGAAAGAAGAATTCAGCTCACTCCAAAAGAACAACACTTGGGAACTGGTTGATCTTCCCCCAGGGAGGAAGCTAGTTCAATGTAAGTGGGTTTTCAAAAATAAGTTTGCTGTTGATGGTTCACCTTTGAAATATAATGCCAGATTGGTAGCCAATGGATACTCATAGGTACATGGTATTGACTACAATGAAACCTTTGCACCAATGGAAAATATGGACTCCATCAGGCTAGCCTTAGCCATTGCAACTTCAAAGCAGTGGGAGGTACATCACATGGATGTGAAGTGTGCTTTCCTAAATGGATATCTCACTAAATATATTTACATGTAGCAACCTCAAGGGTTTGTTACTAATCCATATTTTGTGTGCAGGCTAAAGAAATCATTGTATGGGCTTAAGCAAGCCCCTAGGGCCTGGTATGCCAATATTGATGGCTTTCTATTGTCATTGAGTTTTGTTCGATGCAAGTATGATCCTAATGTTTATTTGAAGCTGATTCATGGTTCTTTTATTATTATTTTCTTGTATGTGGATGACCTTCTGATTACAGGAAGTTCAAAGAAATAAATTGCCTCCTTGAAGGATGCAATGAACCATGCATTTTCTATGACTGATTTGCAGTTGTTGAGCCAATTCTTGGGTCTCAAAATTGCTCAATCCCAACATGGAATAAAGGTACATCAGTCCAAGTATGATTTATATTTGCTGAAAAATTTCAACATGAAATACTGCAATCCTAGCAAGACTCCCTTCCTTTCAAGAGTTAAGCTTGAAGAAGCAAGTTCTTCTCCTATGGTAAATAATACATTGTATAGGCAGTTGATTAGGTGTTTGGTTTACCTTACACACTCTCAACCTAATATTTCTTATTCAGTAAGTGTAGATTCAAGATACATGGATCAGCCTCATGAGATCCATTGGAGAGCAGCCAAAAGGATCCTTAACTTTGTTCAGGGAACAAGAACTCATGGGATCTTCTACAAAGCTAAATCTAATCTTGATTTGATTGGGTTTACTGATAGTGATTGGGCAGGTGACAACACACATCAAAATTCAACATCAGGATATGTGTTCATGCTTTTTGAAGGACTAATCAGCTGGTCAAGTAAGAAATAGAGTTCCATATCACTCTCATCTACAGAAGCAAAGTACATAGGAGTTGTAAATGCAACAACTTAATGTTTATGGTTGGAGGAGATACTTGGTGAGTGTGGATTCGAATCATAGTTTTCAACTATTATCTATTGTGATAATTAGAGAGCCATTTGAATCTACAATGATCCAATTCAGAGACAGAGAACCAAACACATTGAGATCTATATGCACTACATCATATAGCTTGTGCATGATGGCACCATTCACCTACTCTTCTGTGCATCTTCAAAACAAGTAGGACACATCTTCACCAAATTTTTTTGTGAGAATACATTTAGAAATATCAAATCACTATTGGGGATTACTGATCATGCTGTGAAGCATGATTGATGACAATATTTTCAAATTTTGTTTTACTGTCCATGTTAAGGGAGGATTTTCCCACTGGGTTTTTGCCTCTTTCCTTGGTTAAATGGACATGCAATATGTAAAGGGTGACTAAGCCTTGTTTATAGGCCCTATATTTTTATGATATTTACTCATAAATTCAATATTAAGGGGGG
>LPNX010021634.1:303311-364609 GCA_001517045.1 Pseudotsuga menziesii
CACTCTATGCAAGTTGTCTTCCACATGCCATAGAAGTCAAACTTTCTAAAACTAAGTCATGGAGCGCTTGGGAAACCTCCTAGAATCCATATTTAGCATATCTTCTTCATTCCAGATCCTCCCTAGCGCATATCTACTTTTTCTGCTAATTTGTCTGCTTTATTGAGATTTATGGCAAAATCGAAAGTAAGACTAGGTGTAGTTGACTTGTTTTTTTCCCTCATCATCCTCCATTATTTTCTCCTAATAAAAGCATGTATGATTTGTCTTTCCATCACTTATTAGCTTTCCTACTTGAATTTTCCAATTCGTTGTTAGAATAATCAAACCCATAGTATTACCCACTTAGACATTAATTCATTTATTTTTGTCTTATTTGCTTAGTCCATGAGTCCCACCATGTGCAAGTTGCTGATTGCCTATCCATAGAGGTCAAACTTGCCATATTTGACTCATGTAGCACTTGGGAAAGCCTTAGGAATCAAATCTCCTTTATTCCTGGCCTCCTAGGTGCCTATCTGCTTTTTCTGCTTTACTGCCTGCTTTTTCAGTGTTTTAAGGCACATAGGAAAGCAAGACTAGGTGAGGTGAACCTGTTTTAAGGCACATAGGAAAGTACTGGGCTGAAGCTATCAACTGTGCAGCCTATATCTAGAATAGGGTGCCTCACAAACAGCTTGATGGCATGACACCCTTCGAAGCATGGAGTGGGAACAAGCCAGATGTGACCCATTTCAGGATTTTTGGCTCAAAGGCTTGGGCTAGATTCCCGACAGAGAAGAGGAAGGCTTTGCAACCCCAAAGCCAAGAGTGTCTTTTTGTGGGATACTCTGAAGATTCAGAAGGGTACAAGTTGATAAAATTGACCACAAACAAGGCCTTTATTGAAAGGTGTGTTCAGTTTGAAGAAGAACCCCTTGCAGCAGTGGAAGTTGGTGAAGCCTCTTCACCACCTGAACCTAAAGAAGTAACTGAAAAGTTTGTTGAACATGCTGATTCTGATTTTTCTAATGGAGATGAGTTTATTTCAGACCCAAACAGCCCCACAAGGCCTAAATGGGCATCCAAGACACTACATGCAGTAGGAGAGCTAGCTGGGGATCCCAATGACCCAAGGAGGACAAGATCACAATTTGAAAGTGGTCTGTGCATGAAGGACCCTATGTTTGCTGAAAAGTGCTACTTTATGGTGGATTCTGATCCTCAAAAATATGAAGAAGCAGCAGGAGATCCAAGATGGAAAGCTGCCATGAATGAGGAGTTCAACTCGCTACAGAAGAGCAACACATGGGAGCTAGTGGATCTTCGTCTAGGAAGAAAGTTAGTCCAGTGTAAGTGGGTCTATAAGACCAAATTTTCTGCTGATGGTTCAACACTGAAGTACAAGGCCAGACTGGTAGCTAAAGGCTACTCACAAGTTCAATGTATCGATTACAATGAGACCTTTGCCCCAGTGGCAAAGATGGATTCAATCAGGCTAGCTCTAGCCATTGCAGCATCAAGGCAATGGGAGGTACATCATATGGATGTAAAATGTTCCTTCCTGAATGGAGATCTCCCTGAGGAGATATATATGCAGCAGCCCCAAGGCTTTTCTACTGACCATTCTCTTGTTTGCAGGTTGAGAAAGTCATTGTATGGGCTAAAGCAAGCCCCCAGGGCTTGGTATGCCAAGATAGATAGCTTCTTGCTATCTCTGAATTTTGCACGGTGCAAATCAGATCCAAATGTCTATCTGAAGGTAATTAATGGTTCATTAATGATCATTGTATTATATGTTGATGACCTCCTCATTACAGGAAGCTCACAAGCTGAGATTGCTTCCCTAAAAGGAGCTATGAACCAAGCCTTCTCCATGACAGATTTGGGGCTCTTAATTCAATTTCTGGGGCTTGAGATCTCTCAAACCAAAGCTAGAATCAAGGTGCACCAGTCCAAATATGCATTGGATTTGCTGATCAAATTCATAATGCAAGATTGCAAAGCAAGCAAAACTCCTTTCCTTTCAGGAGTGAAGCTGGAGGAAGATGATTCTCCACCGATGGTAAACAATACACTGTATAGACAATTGATTGGATGTTTATTGTATCTGACACATACTCAACCTGATCTTTGTTATGCAGTCAGTGTTGCTTCTAGATTCATGGATCAGCCTCATGAGATCCATTGGAAAGCAGCTAAGAGGATCCTTAGCTTTGTTCAGGGAACAAGGACACATGGGATTTTCTATAAAGCCAATTCTGACCTTGAGTTAATTGGTTTTACTGACAGTGATTGGGCAGGTGATAGCACAGATAGGAAGTCCACTTCAGGTTATGTGTCCATGCTTGTATAAGGGCCAATCAGCTGGTCAAGCAAGAAACAGAGTGCCATTGCACTCTCATCTACAGAAGCTGAGTACAGAGGAGTTGTCAATGCAGCAACTCAGTGTTTATGGTTGCAGGGTTTACTTGGAGAATGTGGTTTCGAACCTGAGTACTCAACTACCATCTACTGTGATAACCAGAGTACCATTCGAATCTGCAAGGATCCAGTTCAGAAGCAGAGAACCGGACACATTTAGATTCACATGCACTACATCAGAGAGCTTGTGCATGATAGCACCATTCACCTACTCTTCTGTTCATCTTCAGAACAAGTAGTTGATATCTTCACCAAAGCATTTTGTGAGAAGACCTTCAGCAATCTCAAATCACTATTGGGGATTGCTGATCATGCTGTCAAAGCATGAGTGGAGACAAGATTCTACAATTTTGTTTTACAGTCCATGTTTAAGGGAGGATTTTCCCAAGTTGGTTTTTCCTCTTTCCTTGGTTGTATGGACTTGCAGTATGTAAAAGGGTGACTAAGCCTTGTTGCTAGGCCCTATATTTTTTATTTATTACTCATAAAGTCAGGCTTAAGGGGGGGTGTTCAAATAATCAAACCCATAGTATTACCCACTTAGACATTAATTCATTTATTTTTGTCTTATTTGCCTAGTCCATGAGTCCCACCATGTACAAGTTGCTAATTGCCTATCCATAGAGGTCAAACTTTCCATCTTTGACTCATGTAGTGCTTGGGAAATCCTTAGGAATCAAATCTGCTTTATTCCTAGCCTCCTAGGCGCCTATCTGCTTTTTCTGCTTTACTGCCTGCTTTTTCAGTGTTTTAAGGCACATAGGAAAGCAAGACTAGGTGAGGTGAACCTATTTTATTCCCCTTTCATCCTCCACTCTTTCCTCCATGCAAAAGAATGTATAAGCTTCCATTTCACCACTCATTAGCTTTCCCATGCACCCTTTCCAATTCGTGAGCTTCATGACAGATTTGGGATCAGCTTTTTACACCTATGGGGGATTTGCCTATTTTGGGTAAGCCTGCTTTATGCTGCTTTTGGATGCCTCCTTATGCATTTGATCTCTTGATGTATTCTATATATTCAGCAACCTATGTTATTACAGGGTTGGCTATTGTACACTGAGTTAATATAATTTTGTGTTACAGCTCCATATTCAGTCTCCATTGTTGACAATTTTGCATGATCAATTGTAATTTGTTGTGAGTGAAATTAATCTACTGTGATCTAAATTTATACATTCGTGATCCTCTAGGTATATTTGGAAACTACTTTAAGCACCTATGGGGGATTTGACTAGATTTAGTAAGCCTACTTTTTTACTATTTCAAATGGCATCCTTATGCATTAAAATATCTCATGTAATTATATATTACAGCAGCCTATGACTTTATAAGGTTGGATATTGTACACTTATTCAATACATATTAGTGTTATGCTCCAATTTCAGTCTCCTTTGTGTGTAAATTTGCATGTTTGATTAGCAATTTTGTGAGTGCAATTGTTCTATTACTTGGGTTCAATTTCCACATTGTAAATCTAGGTTTTTTGTCAATTTTCATTTGATGACTAGGGAACAAAGATAGGATTGGTCTAGGCTGGTACTCTCAAACATAAACCATTAAATATGAAAAATAGTGAACAAGCTAGAATTGAACTTAAGAACGAGTACTTACTCCAAATCTGTTCTATGAGTTTGGAGATGGAGCTTATTGATTACTTCAAGAAACTATTGGATAAATTTTCTTAGAACTTGAGACAGCTACAACCACTTGCACAAGAATTTATATAAATAACATGGTTGATAAAAATTCCTTCTCAAGTCATGGAACAAATAGTTAAATGTAGTTATGATAGTAGGATTGGTGTTGGTTTCCTGATGTTCATTTAAATCCCATATACCTCAAGTTCATCTTGGAGAGATTATCATCAAGCATGACAAAGTCCCTCTAAATATGCGACTATAGGAAGGAGGTTATACTCTTTTGTTTTCACTAGGAATTATTGGAAGGTTGTTGGAAGTAGGAAGTGTGACTACATATCAAGAGTCTAAAAAATCTTCATGAATCTAGCTACTATACTTAGGTAATGATATTTTGGTATCTAGATGAAATGTAGAGGTGGAAACCTTAAGTTGTAGTTTAATGGATTTAGTGAAATCACTAGCCAATTATTGGACCACACTTTTCAAATTGGGCTTTGCATCCTTATAGGATTGAGTGTTATGAAAATCCATTAAGAGATAAATATATGTTGTGAAATATTTGTAGGTGAAACCCTGCATTATTTATCTAGTTAGGGTTGTGTGCAAGAAGGGTTCACTGAGAGATGTGGAGTGTGATACAATCATAGTAAATGTGACACAACATAAGAGAGAAGAACTAGGATGGAGGACGATGTCTAGAGACCCCAAGAAAATATTACACATAGATTATATGAAATAATAGGAACTCTTGAGGTGGGATGGAAGCCTCTAGAAAACCTCAAGTAGAAAATCTAGGTAAATGTTGAGCTAACAGAATAGGTGGGTTGTATAATAGTTCATTTGGTGGAGTCAATGGATAATAAAACTAGCTAAATAGGGGAGATGGTGTGGAGGATGGACCTCAAAGAACCAATCAATGTGGAATAAGAGAGACCCTGACCTGGTGATTTGTCTAGTGTTCCATAAGGATCTAATGGAAAAACACCCCTTGGAAGAGAGGAAATGACTTGCAGTATGTGGGACTTCCTTAGGGGGGTTTTGTTCCTCAATGGTGGAAGTATATTTTTTAAGTGAGAGTGATGGGTGATAAAATAAACACAATGTAGACAAATGCAAAAATTATTCCAACCACAATAGATGCAATATGGTGCAATATGTGAGTGATATGTGCAAATATGGATTAGTGATATGGTTTCCACATGTTGGTTCTTTTTTCAAATTACAAGTTTCATGAGATTGTATTTAGAAAAGAATAACAAGTCTAAATTCCCTAGAAAACCCTAATATCATTTCTCTCAATTGTAACTCAGCCTCCCAAAAGCACAATTGATGGTGATAGTGGAATCCACACAAAATTGACTAGTGGGGGTTATAAAGAGTCAGATCTACCAACGATGGGTCCAATGTTCCAATTGAGGAGACTTGGAAACACCCCCCAACGGCAATAGTTGAATTCAAGAATCACTTTCTCTCACAAGTGTTCCTTGACAGTATCCTAAGTTTCGCCACTATTGTTACCTTGAGTCGAAGAGAGATGAAAGCTAGGCCTGGGAGGTAAACTATCGTCTTCCTAACAACAAGGTGAGTGTCTTGTAGGGTAGAGAAGGGAAGGTATACCTTGAAATTTACCTCCTTGGTCACAGTGCATGTATCTAATCTAGGATTTGGAACACTTGCTTGTAGCAGTATTTAAAGTACCTTACAAGACAACAATGTTATGTTTCAAAAATATGCCTAATGAAACTAATTTTTTGGGTATTGTTTGGATTCCTAACCCAATCATCTTACCAAACTAAAATAATCTTTAGATCAGATATATATAAAAAAATGGAAGGAATGAACAAGTTTTTCTCTAGTCAACTCTTAATTCTCAATTTATCAACTATTGAGTCCAGTTCATGTGTTTGTTAATCAATATAAAATGTTTACATCAAATAATAATCTTTAGATCTGCTAAATTGGTCATATATGATGAAAAAACTGTGTTCATCTATGTTGAAAAAATTGTGATCCCTAGATGTAGAAGGCTTATTTTTTTTTACTTTCTTTATTGAACTCCATACCCACTACATCTTATTATAATTCTTGTTCCCTCATGATCATTCATCAAATTCACAATTATTTTTACTTCATAGCTTGCTATATCAATCTTTATCAGATTTAGTTTTTGTAAAAAGAATGTGTCCAAATTCCATTTGTTATCCTTGACTTCTTCATTGTTGTCAACTTGCTCAAAAGAACTCTTCCACATCACCATTTAATAATAGTACCTCATTTATTTGAGGATTCACATTTCACTTCATCTATTTCAACTCTGACTAAATAAATATATGATCTTGCACGACACTTTTTAAGTATTTCAAGGATAGTTGTTCTTTCGTTCTGTTTATAAACAAAATGATCAGAGACTAGAGAATATTCTTAAATTTTCTATTTCCTTCATTCTTTTTGAAGAGATAGAATAACTCTTATGTGATGTCCCATATGTGGTTATGTTAGATCAATGCTTTTAGCAGCAAGTATTTTTGTTTAAATTTCAATATAATTATATTTAGAAAAGAAAGTAAGCATCTTGTTACATACTAAGAAACAGAACTGATGAAATGGTATCAATACTTTATATCTAAAATTTGATTCAAATTTTGAATATCAAGATGCATGTTTTTTTTCAAGTGAATGAAAAACAATGGAAGGGAACAACTTATTGTTATACCATGAAACGACACTTCTCCATTTGAGTACTGATACCAAATGTGTTTGGACACAAAAGGACAAAGAGGATTGAAGTATCATAAACACTATAGATGAATCCAAGCCTTCGTACATACTTGTTTCCTAATCCTTTCCACTTTTATATATGAGTTTGACTTGCACTCATGGGTCCCCTTGGGACAACTCCCGTGTCAGTACTCATGGGTCAGCCTTAATGCAACCCGTGATTTATCCCTAAATTGTTGCACTCATGACTTTCCTGTGTAAAATTCACGAGTCACTCACGGTTTTCCATATATAATACATGTTAGTCCCATAAAACAAACTTAAAAAAGTAAAACATGATTAGTTTAGGGGCATTTGGGTTTGATATGCTAACTTCCCTAACTCCTGTAACTCCCCTAACCATCCTAAGCCCCGTAACCTCTCCTAAATAGCCAGTATAAATAGAGGGGAGGGGTAGAGAATAGGGGAAGCAACTTTGGAAAGAAAGGTTATGCTGCATAAAATATCTTGGAGAGAGGAGCAGGGAGGACTCGGTTCCTAGTCTACAAAAGAAGCCTTGTCTCAGATAGGGTTGTAATGTTGTCATAACCTTTAGTAATAAAAAATGTATTTATTCTACATATGTTCTTATGCATGATTTTGTTGTTATGAATCATGATCTATGTTGTCTTTTATATTTAATGCAATTGTAGTCTATTCATGTTCATTTATATAACCATAAGAGGTATTCTATAAAAGCATCTATCTTTATTGGAGGTATTGAAGTGCAGAGTGCTTTGGAACATTTGAAGTAGGGATTGAAGTCTAGGATCAATCGTTTGAAAAAGGTACTTTTCTTGATAACCATTATTGTATCTATTTATGTTCCAAACCATTAATGTCTGTAATGAAAACCCTAGTATGTTGGTGACCCTAGGAACCCAAGTCATAAGGTAGATACCCTTCACAATAGAACTGATGACTCCACTGCGGATTCTAGTTTGTGTTGGGGCCTCTCCAATATTATTTTTAGTCCAGTTTTTTTTTTGTGTTTGTTTTGATTTGCATTTATCTAATCTTCAGTGAGTCCGTCTAGACTTGTAGGATTCCTGGCCTTTGGAATTTTTCTTTCAAAAAATTTTACAATAACTCATGTGTTGTCTATTGTAATTGTGGGTTTCCTTAGTGACAGTCATGAGTGACTCGCGGGTTCCTTAATAGATAGCCACGATTTCCTATAATTTAATGTCTAAGCTCTAGGTTTTGTTCATTTTCAAGCATTTTTGGAATTTATATGTTTCTTTAAGGTTGTTTCCTTGGTCTGAATTGATATGTTATCAGGGTCATTTCAATGTATCTTGTCTTTACAAGGTTTATGATGAGTATATTAGGTTGGTTACATGTGCAAGATTTTTTTTGGGTATTTCATCTTGGATTTGTTGGCTGGAGTGTAAGTGGTTCTATGAGTTTGTGACCTCTGCCAGTCCTATGATCCACTTTCTTGTCTTTGATTGCTTTGGTAGTGATCTAAACTTTTGACTTTTTCTAATTCTTTGATCTACTTGATTTCCAAAGTCAGTATTTCAACCCAAGTAGGGTTTTGGCCCAATCTTGTTGAGTCTTTCAATCTGGAAATTATAGGATCTAATTACTTTTTCTTGCATTTATACATGTTCAAGTTTATTGATATTCTTAGTTGCATTGTTATCCCTAGCTAGGCTCATTGTACGCTCGTTTTCCTATTATTTTCAAAAAGAAAAAGTACAAAAAAAGCCTTTTGTTTTTCAAATTTATTAAAAAAACTTCATTTATTTCACAAAAAATGGAAAAAGCACTTTAAATAGCATTTGTTTTTGAAAATTTTTACATCATCTTTTCTTTTGGTTGAGTCAAAACACCATAAGTTTGACTTTCACCTTGAGTAATAAAAACCTTAAAAGAACGCTATAAATTACAATCTATTAGAACTTTTTCTTTCTAGGGTCTACATCAACTAGGTTATGCTAAGATCTTATACTAGGAGATGTTTAACTATCCAAGATCATTTGGACTTAAACTTAGTGGTTTATCATTAGGTAAATCTAATTTTTCAAGAGATCAACCGAAAATATCCTCTAACACATGAGTTAAGCACGAGGTCATGCAAGGAATTAGTTGCGGAGATACCCCTCCGATACATCGTTCAAGCATATACCAGGATTGCCGTGCGTTCATGGGTTCATTCAGTACCACCTTGGGAACCAGGAGGTGCGGGTACTACTTGAATTTCGGGCTTAGCTACCCTACCCATTCACACCAGTCAGACCTACGACTATTCCATAAGAATATTGTTGTAAGAATGGTAGCCTTAGAATCCACACTTTTGGATTTTTTCACAAGTGATGGTCGAAGCATATTTTCGATGTACCTAGGGAATACTTGGGAGGAAACCCCGGTTAACAATTTGGGATGGTGGTTTGGTGATTCAAATGCTTGCACCCATAAACATTATCATGGGACCCCAAGTAATTTCTCTTTGATCTTCATTGGTTTATTCTGGGCCCTAATCATCCCTGATGCTCCATTGGAAAGTGTATCTTTTACTTGCATGTGTTTGTGATACTTAGTATTTTTTAGTAGTGTGTTATGTGTTCTACTTGTGATCTAGTGTGGCCTCTAGGTGTGTGATTTAAATCTTTAGTTATGGAGGATTAACATCCTTGTATGTCTAGAAGGTTGCAAAACATTCCTCCACTTTAACAGTGGATCCTCCACTACCACCTCAAAGGTGGAGATTAGATAGAAATGATTTTTTTGAATCAACTGGTATTAATGAAGTTCCAGGCGAGATGGAAATTAGATGCAATCAAAAAAATATTCCATCAATATGATCGAATATTGGCAGGCTAAAGAGTTTGCAAGAAACAATAATACACCTCTTACTGACCTAAGAGACCTTGTGTTGGTACAAGTTCATCCTTTTGGTTCACTTGGAGTTCGTGTTCCTTTGAGTTCACTTATGTGTAGTTCAAGAGAAGGTCTAGGCGGCATGTTTACCCCCACCTCATCCGTGATTGCTAGTGGAGTCTCTCCTTCACTGGTGAGTGCTCCACGGCCTAATGCGGCCACTACACCTATGGTGTCATTGAATTTTTTGACTCTGGTTTCTCCAAGTGCTCAAGTGGCTAGTCCCTCGACACCTTCAAACAATGTTGGTCCGTATGGTGGGGTTTTTACTGGGACACCCAGTGCACCATTCACTTATTCTCACTTTTTTAAAAACACTCAAAGTGGTCCTAGTGGTTCCAATTCATTTGTTCAAGGACTCTTGTGGTATGGAGGACACATTCCTCCATCTGCACCTTATGTAGGCCCTTAACCTACTTATGTTGGTGTGTCGTTTGGGAACCACAACCCTTTTTTCAGGGTTTAGTTTTTGGAATTCTATTCAAGTGTCAGCTGGTCCATTTGGAATCTCTTCCTTTTCACTTTTTAGAGGGGGAATCTTAAATCCTATGTCTGCAACTCTCGGTTCGGCTAGAACTAGTCAAACACAATTTATCAGACACCATAAGTTAGCAATCCTTTATATTTTGGATGGAATCCATTTCAAAACCTTTCTACTTCATTAAAGTCGGTGGTTGGGAGCAACTCCAACCTCTCTTTCAGGAGCTCTAGTGTGAGCACTTCCTTGCCCTATACTCCCCAATATCAAACCCTAGATAGGCCAAGACTACCCTTTTTGGAAACTTTAAACTTTCTACACTTATAGAAACTCGTGAATGATTCTGTGCACCACGATCTGACTTGACCACCAGTCCCAACCAAATTACCCTTGTACATTCCTAAGTTTGAAGAGAAAAATGGAGAGGACCCTTGTGACCATGTCACGACGTTCCATTTGTGGTGATCCTCCAACTCATTGAATGATGATTCGACTTAGATGATTTTATTTCAAATGAACTCTGAAGAGTATACCCACTAAATGTGACATTGAAAATCCATGTGTCTCCTACAACAATGTTCTTGACTTAGCGATCATTTTCTTGAACGAATTGCAACTTCATGTCTGGTATGATGATAGTACAGACCTTCTGTTGAATTTCGGTAGAATAAGGCCACTCACATATCTGACCACATTCAGGAGTGGAGAAGAAGGAAGAGGCTCATAAAAGAAAATATTTCTCCTAAATTCCTTTTAGAATGGTTTCTTAAGTATTTTTTTTTTGTATATTTCAAAGGATGTTTCGACATCGAGAGTAACCTCGGAGGAGGAGGCCATACTCAAGGCCCAACATCTAGATTTGATCTATTCTCTATCTAGGATTCTTTACGAAATAATTCCTAAGGCGCCAAGGTCCAACACGGACTTTTCTAAAAAAAAACCTGGACCACATGCTAATGGCATGGTTGGTTCAATAGAAACACCGACTGTAGAGTCACTAGCCAAACAGATTCATGACTTGTCAGTGAAACAATATGCAGTGGAGGCAGCTAAAGATGTCACTCCCTCATCATAGATTTTAATTTTTTTTTCACAATCTACCCAAAAGGGCACTCATCAACCTGACGGGGAAAAGAACAAGGGTAAGAAGGGTGAGGGAAATCAGAATAAGCAAAAACCTACCAATAATGTTGAGGGGGGTAAGAAATATAAAGAGAAGGTAAAGTTTCCTTTAAAGTTCTGCTAGGAATATCACCTCACCTATCAATTCCCCTTGATGGATCAAGCACATAAGTTTTTGAAACAACAACAACCTTTCGTCCTAAAGGATTTGTTCCCTCGTGGATAGAATGCAACTTCTAGTGATCCAAAAACATTGGGAGCACACAAAATGCTTCTTCCACTCATAATTCATATATCAATATGGTATGATCCAATACTTTATTACAAACTAGAGCCAAGAATTATGAAATGGAGGCTCCATAGAAACATAAGAAAACTATCGAAACTCCATCCCCACTTTCAATTGAAAAACCGGTTGATCCTATGCCAAAATACCGAAAGGTGTTTTCAAAAATACGTTTCATAACCCTAATGTGAGGGATTCTTCTAGCTACTTAGTAGTGGAATACTTGGCCCAAACACCTTGTGTAATTTCATCCTTAGAAGTGCTCCAGAGCTATCCTTCATAACAAGATGCACTTTTAGCGGCCATAGGCAGTATGGAATATGTGAGCCTAATGGCTAAGTTTAATATTTTGATGTAAAACTATACCTACTTTACCATGTGGCCTTTTTTCTCAATGTATTCCATGGCAGAAAAATGATTGGATAAACATTAATAGATTAAGTTTCATCCACATGTGTGATGTCCATTTTATGTTGGAAGGATTTAGGATCCCCTTCGTTGGTCCCATATAACACTTTGTTGACTGCTTTCGATGAAAGATATTTTCGTCCACCTAGTATCTTGCCATCTTTTGAAATAAAATTGGTAGGGAAAGCAATCTCTGTAGAAATCGAAGTTGTAGATTCTCTGTTGGACCTATGCAATGTGCACTATTCCATCGTTTTTTTTCTGAGTCCTTTTGTTTCCACATGAAGGAATGTTGGTGACTATTGACCAACTGACATATACTTGAAAAGTTCATATGGAGAGTTCATAGTCTAACGTACCATTAATTTATTAGTCCCACCCAATGAACAAAAGTCTGGGAGTCGGGATCTATACATTGTTGATAGGCACTTTCGAAATGTCCACTACTATAAACTACTTAGGTTCGACGAGTGTAGGGAAGAATGTCTACACCGTTCTATATAGAATGGATCCATGGGTTCTCTCTTTGCAAGAAGAACATTAAGTACCCGTATTAGCAGTAGTCGTAGCTTAACAAGCTATATTCGATGCTACTGTTGTTTCGGTCACAAATCCTTATGTCTCAGAGGAGTCATATGAAGCTTACTTGCTTGTATGAGCAGATAACTCTACATATTCATATGACTGATTGGATATGGTTTTTCTTTGTGATGAAGTCATTTTGGAAGCCATGACAGGACCCAAAAATATTTGTGAAGACTTACATCACAAGTCGTATTTCCTTCCGGACCTGACAATGATAGAACATTCTGAGTTCCATGTGAGAATAGCTGAAGGTATTGATCAGCTTTTGAATCCTTTGTTGAAGGAGGGAGTGTTTTCCGAGGGGAATATGGAAAACATTTCCACCACCATACCTATCAATATCTCTACAAAACTGGATGCTGTGTAAAATGTGCATAACAAAGAAAACTCCTTTTCGGAAGATATTGCCACTTACATTTCCTTATTTAAGGAATTCCATGATGTTTTCTCCTAGTCTTACAAGGAGATGCCAAGAATCGACCCACAATTGTGGAACATGAACTCAAAACTTATCCTAAAATTAAATTCGTTTGACAAAATCTTAGACCAGTTAATCCATGGAAAGCAGCAGCTGTTAAGGATGAAGTGGAAAATTTGTTGAAAGACGGTATCATTTACCCAATCTCTCTTACGGATTGTGTATCCAATCCAGTTTCAGTCGATAAGAAGAAAGGGACCATACACGTTTGTACTGATTTCTGTTACTTAAACAAGGCATGCCCAAAGGAAAACTATCTCATGCCATTCATTGATCAGATTATTGATGCATGTGCGGGTAGCAAGGTTTTCTCATCTATGGATGGTTTTTTGGGGTATAACGAGATCCAGATCAAACCCTAACACCACCACAAAACTACCTTCAACTTTCCTTGGGGTACATTTGAGTACAAAAATATGCCTTTTGGCTTGAAGAACATCGGGGCAACCTTTCATCGTGCAATGAACTTTGTTTTCCATGATTGCGCCAAGAGTCTCTCTATAGCCCGGTATGGGGTGATCTTCGAACATTACATAACGTTATGTAATGTTCCTCTTGTAAATGTCGACTATAAATAATAATAAAAATTTATTATGCTATAAAGTTACAATATTAACAAAATAATAAAAAAAAAATTAATTATTCGCCAAAATAAATGTCGGCCAAAAAAACAACCTAATATGAGGGATGTCTTGTAATGTTTGTTACTAACAAAATAATAAAAAATAAAAATTTTAATTATCCACCAAATAAATGCCGGACAGAAAAACAACGTAATATGGGGGAGATGTTGCAATGCTCCTACCTAACAAAACAATAAAAAAGTAAAAATTTAATTATCCGTAAAAAAATGTAGGTTAGAAAAAAGAAAAAAGAAAAAAAAAACACAATATGGGGGAGATTTTGTAATGTTCCTACCTAACAAAATAATAAAAAATAAAAAATTGAATGACCCCCAAAAAAATGTTGGCCTTGCACATGGTTTTAAAACCATGTGCAAGGCCTTCTAAACAACCAATGGTTTTATTGTACATGGTTTAGCAGGGACTTGCACATGGTTTTAAAACCATGTGCAAGGAGGGCCTTGCACACATGGTTTTAAAACCATGTGCAAAGCCTCCTAAACAACCCATGATTTTATTGTACATGGTTTAGGAGGGCCTTGCAAATGGTTTTAATACCATTTGCAAGGCCTCCTAAAGAACCCATGGTTTTAGGAGGGCCTTGCATATGGTTTTAAAACCATGTATGGGGAGATGTAGTAATGTTTGTTCCGAACAAAATAAAAAATAATAAAAAATATTATATGTCGGACATAAATAATATTAAATATGAATAATAAAAATATTAGATATTCCCATTGCATTGATCTTTTTAGGACATGTAGGATTCTCTACCTATTTCTTTATTGTAGCTATAAGGCTTATACTCCTCTCTTCCTTTTGATTGTTTCTCGAACTTAGGTGCCTTCTTATACACATTCTTCATATCATGTTTCACTTTGCTAACTTCAAGATGAGTAGCTTGTATTGACACTTCATCTATGTTGGTAGGATTAAACATCAAAATAGTATGGCGAAGATAAGAATGCAAGTCACCAATGTACTTAATAAGAGTTTCACGATTGTGTAATGAAATTTCCAATGTAAATTTTTCTTTTTAAATTCTTGAGTATAATATTGAACATTTTTCCAAAAAAAATGTCTTAGATGTAACCATT
Source organism: Pseudotsuga menziesii (assembly GCA_001517045.1). Classification (NCBI taxonomy): domain Eukaryota; kingdom Viridiplantae; phylum Streptophyta; class Pinopsida; order Pinales; family Pinaceae; genus Pseudotsuga; species Pseudotsuga menziesii. Next base: position 318,078 of record LPNX010021634.1, read on the forward strand.
CAATCATTGATGTTTGAGTACATCCCAAAGGATAGAATTGTTTCCTTAATACAAAAATAAATTTAATTTGAGAAGAAATGATTTTACCATGTTGAAAATGAGCATAATTTTGTGATGGTTATTATGTTTTATAATATTGGCATTAACTTTAATTGCAAAGAGGGGATTAAACATAATGAACACATTTTTGCCATAGTTATTATTTTTGGGTATTAAAGAATATCTAAAAATCAATAATTAAATCTTAAATATAATTTAAAAACAAAAAGATTTACTAAGTGTATTTTTTACTAAGCTTAATTTTAAAATTAACTTAGACTTTAGTTATGGTCCTTTTTTTTCTTTTTTAAATCTTGATAATTTGAAGAATTTTAAAATAATCATAACTTTGAAGAAAATATTTTATGGTCAAAATCTTTTAGAATTCTCCGTAATATTTGGAATTAAAAAAAAAATCTTTGGGTTTGAAAAATAACTATAATGATTTAAGACAAAATGTGATATATATATATAAGCTATGTGGGTTAGGTCAAGTGGTTGAGAGTTTTTTATGCTAGTAGGATAAGGTTTCAGGATCAAATCCCCAAGAAAATCTCTCGGTCAAATCCTCACTCATGGCCAATAGTTAGGCCATTACCTACTAGGCTACTTGTTTATGCTAGTAGGAGAAGGTTTCGGGATCAAATCCCCAAGAAAATCTCTCGGTCAAATCCTAGCATGACTATACCCTCGCTCATGGCCAACAGTTAGGCCATGAGCTCCTAAGCTACCATCCTAAAAATTGCATTTTTTTTAAGTTTATATTTTTTAAATAATGAAAAATAAAACTTTAACCAAAATAAAAAAAATGTAAAAATTCTTATGAAATTTCTAAATTAATTTTTAGATGTAATTACTTAATATATTTCAACAAATAAAACTAATCCATAGTGAACTAAAATTTACACCCACACTAATCAGTTTTAAAATTTACATCTACATTTTTTAGTTAAATAACCATTTTTTTATATTTTTTAAATAATGAAAAACAAAACTTTAACCAAAATGGAAAAAAATAAAAATTCTTATGAAAATTTTAAATTAATTTTTAGACCTAATGATTTAATATTTGTTAACAAATAAAACTAATCCATAGTGAACAAAAATTTACACCCATACTAATCAGTTTTGAAATTTACATCTACATGTTTTAGTTAAATAAACACTTTATAAAAAAAAAATCATGTGAAAAAGAGTGCAAAGTGAACTTATGTACCCATCACAAATCTCGTTGCTCATAAATAAAAAATATGAACTATATTTCCCAATAAGAGATCATAAAAAGAGCTAATAATTAAATTATATTAGTTGTAGAGAAACACGATCCCCAACTAACTCCACATGGATTCGCATCAACGGCCTGTTGCAAGCGTCTTTGATTGATATCAACGGCCTACCAGCTTTCCCACTCCATATAATATTGTATTCTATTTTATACAAAAAAATCTAGATGGGCAACTCGATGAATTTAATCATTCAGAAGCATAACAAAGTTAACTGATTAGGGTTCCTAATATGTGCCGCATATTTAGGGTTCGGAGTGGTAATGGATTTGTGTATGGCATTGGATATGTACACGAAAGGATTTCATTGAGAATAATAACTTCATAATGTATTTATAATAAATTTTGGGTTATCATAGATCTCTATAAATAAAGTACCAACATATTGTAGAATATCCATTCACGAACACAAATCAAGTTGAGGACATTGTTTTAGTGAAAGGATTTCAGTGACAATCATGGGTGGATTAAGAAAGAATCAAAGAAAGTGAAAAATCCTATTGCAGCTGATCCTTTCATTAAAGTAGAAGTGAAAGACTTCAAGGAGTATGTGCAAAAGCACACAAGTGCAAGTGCAAGTGCAAGCAAGGATGATAATGACAATGACAAGCGTGAGAAAAAGAAGAGCCAAAGGACGTTAGTCACAAAGAATGCAACAGAACTGGATCAACCAAATAATGTTTCAGATGCATCATTAGATTTTTCAGCTGTGAATGCAAATAATGTCTACTTGGCACTGCAATCCCGCTTTACCTTGGAGACACCATCAACTATAAATAACAACTTTATGTTGGAGATGCCAACAACCAGCCATCCCATCCAACAATATATCTCAGCAATCACGTCTCTAGGGATGAGTTTTATGAGAGCTTACTTTCATGATCTTCTAAACCAATGTAGAGGCCTCAAGAACCCAGCAACCAACCAGACCCTCCATGAACTGTCAAATCCAATCCCTACACATGATATCTCACCAATCCTAGCTCCAGGGATGACTTACACAGAGCTTCTGAACAATACAAATGATGATGATCTTGTGAACTTAGGAAGAGGACTCAAGATCCCAGCAACCAACCAGCCCCTCCATGAACTATCAAATCCAATCCCTACACATGATATCTCACCAATCTTGCCTCCACTGATGACTTACACAGAGCTTCTGAACTATACAAATGACGATATTATGAGAGATTACTTTCATGATCTTCTAAACATAAAAGGAGGCCTCATGATCTTCTGATGAAATTCCAAAAAGGACATTTTGATGGGGAATCGCAAGATGATATTAGTGGAGTTGGTGTGACTGTTAAAATCATATAGGAGAAAGTATCTTTAAATTGTGGATGTGATGTGGAAATGGAACTAATATAAGGGAAAAAGTGATGGCACTTTGGAACTTAATATATTTTGCACTTCATAAAGGAATTTTTGAAATTCATATCTATGGAGACTCTAAAGTACACACTCACTAAAATTCTATTGGTGGCTTTATTAGAACATTATTTGGAAAGGATTCTACCATGCCGATGGATGTAAGTGCAGAGCCTTTCCCTGGATGGTAGTAGGTGTGTCCTACCATGCCCATGGATGTAAGTGTAGAGCCTTTCCACCAATGGTAGTAGGTGTGTCCTATCATGCCAGTAGATGTAAGTGCAGTTCGTTTCCTCAGATGGTAGTAGGTGTGTCCTACCATGTCGGTGGATGTAAGTGAAGAGCCTTTCCTCAGATGGTAGTAGGTGTGTCCTACCATGTTAGTGGATGTAAGTGGAGATCCCTTCCCTAGATGGTAGTAGGTGTGTCCTACCATGCTGATGGATGTAAGTGTTGGGAGCCTTTCCCAGATGGTAGTAGATGTGTCCTACCATGCCGGTGGATGTAAGTGCTCGAAGGATTTTCCCAAATGGTAGTAGGTTTTTCCTACCATGATGGTGAATGTGAGTGATTTGTTACGTGTATCTGGGCTATACTCTATGTGATGATGAGATGATCTGAAGATGATGAATTAATACTGGTGTACACATGTATTGCAAGGCATGTAATCAGTCCTCGAATGATCCTTCAGGTTTTGTAGTGGCATATAATCAATCCTAAGAGATCTTGTAGGTTTTTCAAGAGGCATATAATAAGTCCTAAGATGTACCTGCTTGATGGATTTCTCATAGAGATGATGAATACCTACATGGAGGCTAGGCCTATATCCAACATGAAAAATGGATGGCTCTATAGAATTTCTTATGATGAGTAGATTTGAGATATATCACCATTTGCTCGAGATAGCAGCACCAATGATGATTGTGATCCATCTTTGATGATGATCCAGTGATGAAGACTTGTGCTGATAAACTGTTTCAAGAGAATACCTTCCTATTTAAGAGGGAGTGTTGATGTATTTGTAACTTCGAAATGTATTCACTTGTATATTTTTTAGTGTATTTCATTGTACCCTAACGGAGATGTCTGTTCCTCTGATTGGGAAAGTCATTAATATAATTAATTCATGTAAATTCATTAAGGTTAACCCTCCATTCTAAGTCAGGGAAATAGACTCCACAGTTGAGTCTATTAGGGTTATTAGACTCTCCTAGAGAAGTTGACCCTATAGAGTAATTTTCAAGTGGAAACTAAGTATAAATAGAGAGTGAGACTCTCTATTTGAAACACAGACTCACTCAACAATAGCGTATGAGTGAGAGAGGAGTATCTTGCACAAGTGAGAGAGAGAAAAAATTTCAGAGATCATATTTGTACTTTTGGGTTTTACGTTTGCTATTGGTGCTCATTCTATCTCTGAGGAAGTTGCAGGGTTTTCTCCTTTATGGTTTCCCAAAGGAAAATCAGTGTGTATCTTGTCTCATGTGATTATTGTTGTGCATGTTATTCTCTTGGATAAGATCCTATATCATATTTATTAAACGATAAAAATATAACAAATACAAATTATTTTCCACAATCTACCCAAAAGGGCACTCAACATCCCAGCAAGAAAAAGAACAAGGGTAACAAGGGTGAGGGGAATCAGGAATAAGTAGAAATCTGTCAATAATGTTAAGGGGGTTAAGAAAGATAAAAACAAGGTAAAGCTTCCTTGTAAGTTGTGCAAGGAAAATCACTTGGCCTATCAATACCCCTTGATGGATCAAGCACAGAAGTTGTTGAAATAACAACAACCTGTCGTCTTGAAGGATCCGTTCCCTCAAGGATAGAATGCAACTTCAAGTGATCCAAAGAACATCGGGGGAACACAAAATTCTCATGCCACTAATAAATCATATATAAATATGGTATGATCTAGTACTTTATTATAAACTAAAGCCAAGAATTATGAAACAGAGGCTTCGCTGAAAGATAAGCAAACTGTCGAAACTTCATTCCCACTTTTGATCGAAAAAATGGTTGATATATGTTGAAAATACTGAAAGTTGTTTTCAAAAAGAAGTTTAACAACCCTAACATGAGGTCTACTTCTAACTATTATTAGTGGAAGAGTTGGCCCAAACACCCTGTACAATGTCATCCTTACAAGTCCTCCATAGTTGTTATTCAGAGCGAGATACAATTTCGGCGACCATAAGCAGTATGGAATCTGTGAGCCTAATGGATAATCTTAATATTTATGATGTAAGACCATGCCTAACTTACCATGTGTCCTTTTCGATCGATGCAGTCCATGGTAGAAAAAACATTGGATGGACAATAATAGGAAAAGGTGCATCCACATGTGTGATGCCCATTTCATGTTGGAACGCTTTGGGATCCCTTGAGTTGATCCCATCTAACACTTTGTTGAGTGCTTTCAATGGAAGATCTTTTCATCCACATGGTTTCCTACCATACTTTGAAATAAAAATTGAAGGGAAAGAAGTCTCCATAGAAATCAAAGTTGTAGATGCTCCACTAGACTATAATTTACTTTTAGGGAGAAGTTTGACCTATGTGATGTGCGTTATTCCATTGTCCATTTTCTGAGTCCTTATGTTTCTAGACAAAAGAAAGTTGGTGATTGTTTACCAAATGACCTATACTCTAAAAGGTTGTATGGAGAATTAATATTCTAACATACCATTAATTGATTAGTCATGCCCAGTGAATGAAATTTTGGGAGTTAGGATGTATACATCGTTGATGGGAACTTTTGAGATGCCTGGTCCTATAAACTACTTAGGTTCGACGAATGTAGGGAAAATTGTCTTCACAAGTGTAGATAGAATGGACCCATGCATTCTCCCTTCGAAAGAAGAACATCAGGTTCCCTTACCAGTAGCAGCGGTATCTTATCAAGATATATTCGATGCTACTATTTTTTCCATCACAACTCCTTCTGTCTCATAGGATTTAGATGAATATTGCATGCCTGCATGGGAAGAGAAGTATACATATTCATATGACTGCTTGGATATAGTTTTTCCTTATGACGAAGCCATGATAGGATCCTAGAATATTTGTGAATAATTACATCACAAGTCTTATTTCCTCCAAGACCTGAGCAGGATAGAAAATTCTGAGTTCCATGTGAGACTAGCTGAAGGTATTGATCAGCATGTGAATCCTTTGTCGAAGGAGGGAGTGTTTTTCGAGGGGAATATGGAAAAAATTTCCACCACCATAACCATAAATATCTCTACAAAACTAGATGTTGTGGAAAATGTGCATATCAGAGCAAACTCTTCTCCAGAAGAGATTGCCACTTGCGTTGTCTTATTTAAGGAATATCACGATGTTTTCAACTGGCCTTACAAGGATATTCTAGGAATCAACCCATCAATTGTGGAACATGTAATGATAACTTACCCTAACATTAAACCCATTTGAAAAAATATTAGACCTGTTAATCCACGGAAAGCGACAACCGTTAAGGCTGAAGTGGAAAATTTGTTGAAAGCCAATTTCATTTACCATATCTCTCTTACAGAATCGGTATCCAATCTCATTTCATCAATAGGAAGCAGGAGACCATACACGTCTATATTGATTTTTGGACTTAAAAAATGCATGTCCAAAGGAAAAATAACCCACACCATTCATTGTTCATATTATTGATGCATGTGTGGGTAGCAAGGTTTTGTCATTTATGGATGGTTTTTTGAGATATAACCAGATCCATATCAAACCCAAAGACTAGCACAAAAATTCCTTCATCTTCCCTTGGGGTACATTTGCGTACAAAGAGATTCCTTTTGGCTTGAAGAACATCAGGGAAACATTTCAACATACAATGAAATTTGCTTTCCATGATATTAAGCACATTATTGAACCATACCTAAATGATATTCCAACCCATTCTCGCAAGAGGAAGGATCACCCAGACTATCTTCAGTTTATTTTTTAAATATCCAGACATTACAAGATTTGCTTAAATCCCCATAAGTGCATATTTTGTGTCAATTTGGGGCCACTTTTAGGTTTCATATTTTCCAAAAAATTCATAAGGTTCTATCCGTTGAAAGTAGAGGAGATTATTAATCTTCCTGCTCCTCGAACTATCAGACAACTACAAAGTCTACAAGGAAAGTCAAAATTTCTTCGATGTTTTATTGTGAACTATGTCAACATCACTAAGGGCTTCATGCACTTCCTTAAACAAGATACTCCATTTATATGGGATGAAGCCACCCAACAATCCTTTGAGACATTGAAGAAATAACTATTATCTGCTCCTCTTTTTCACCCGCCAGATTACATGAAGGAATTCATATAGTATTTGGATGCATCCGAGTCTACTATAGGTGTGGTGCTAGTTTAGGAAGATGACGAGTCCAAATAACATGGTATATACTATCTCAGTCATGCTTTCATTGGACCTGAACTAAGATATTCACATGTCAAGAAACTAGCTTTGGCGACTGTCTATGTCGTCCATAGGTTGAGACACTACATTCTACTTGTTAAAGTATTGTAACTTCAGAAGATATTCTATTGTACTTTTGTCGTATTCTCCTTCAGAGATTTTATTCCTCCATTCAAAGATATCCTTGTTGTAATTGGTCATGCACAAATCATGAGGTGAACCCTTCGTTGTAAGTAGGGGAAATAGTACCCACAAAAGTAATATATAAAATGTATTTTGAGTCTGGCAAGGTAGGTTGTTCCTAATTACGGAACCTGGACGACTTAGTTAGTTGGTTGAGGCACTCACCTAATGAAAATAAATATAATAGGCACATATATCATTCTTAAACATCTTATGCTCAAGTATTGTTGTGGAGAGAGAGAGAGGGAGAGAGAGAGAGAGAGAGAGAGAGAAAGAGTCTATTGTGGAAGATGAGAAACTATTCTTGTTATTTTGGTTTTACACTGTACTTGATTGAATTCTATAATAAGGAAGTTTTGTGGGGTTTTTGCCCTTGTGTTTTCCTTGAGAAAATATTTGTGTTCTCTTGTGTTGTTGAACTTGTCTTTATTTTAGTTATATTTTGCTTATGGTTATGATGTTATGATGCTAAATGTATTTAGATATTGTATAACCATTAAAAATATAGCATGGTATCAAATCCACCCTAAAATAAGTCTTTGTGCAGCTGAAACATTGCTACAACTATAGCTACTGAAGATTAACATTTCATGCTTGAAAACCCTAGAATACAAAAACTAGTCATGTTAGGACTTTCATTATAACTCGTGATGGGAGAAGGATCAAGAGCTAAAAATTTGATGAGAAAAAGATAAAATCTTTATGTACCATTTGTAAAATTTTACGCCTCATATTTCTATAAAATAGGAGATATGATTCCTCCAAATTAGGGTGTTATCCTCTCCCAGAATTCATTCTTAAACAAATGACCTATGGAGAATTGCAATATTTCAGGCTAGGAAGGTCCAAATGAAATTTCATAATATTTTATGGATAGGGAATGGACTTTAGTTTCTTTGGTAAAAGTTTCATTCCTCGAAGGTGAACCAATGACATGTGTTAGTCCATACAATTTTGCTATACTGAATAATACTTAAATAAGTCACATTGGAAACTTTGCATAAGTGCCACCTTGTGAATCTAATTCTGTTATAACCTATGGGCTTGGAAAGACAACATACTAGGATACATCAGGATTATGTTTCTGACCTTGAGGAGAAGCAAATTCAGAGATATAGCAGAAACAAAATCGATCAATTATACAAAAGAAACTAGAGAAAAACTAGGGCTTCATGTTCCGGGCACTTCCCTCAACCAATCAGTTGAAGAAGGAGGACCATAAAAATCTCCCTAGGAGGGCACAAATTTCTATGTAATAATTTTCTCATTTTTTGGACTTTCAATTTTTGACCTAATACTTTTGCAAGAGAAAACTAGGGTATCAAATATTTTGCAGTTCTGTCCATTGTTTTGGGAAAATAAGTACGATATTCAACTCACCTTGAGGAGGCACATATTTCTATTCAATCAAATCTAAAATATAACCAAGTTTAAAAAAAATAGGTTTTCTCTGTCAAACCCTAGGTCCACAAAAATCAGTCTTCTATAAGAGCCTTCAAGTAAGCATCAAGTTGAAGCAATGTCACTGGTTATTTCTATCCTCTCTATTTCCATTTCAGGCTCTCATTTTTATGAAAAAAAATACCAAGCTTGAAAGAGTCAAGAACTCTTAAACATGGAATTATAGAGTGCTTCTCATACTTAAAGAAGCATGACATGGCGAACTATGTCAAAGAAGAATTTACAGATCCAGATGGAGGTGACGTCGAAGCAAAAGAAGGACCTAGTCAAAACAAAGATGAGTATTGTTGTCTCCATTGGATATCACATGTATAATCCTTGAATACTCCCAAGGATATGTTCGATGTAATGAAAAGCATCTACGAATATGACCTTGATAACTTAACTCAAGTATGTGAAGGTACAATGTCAGAAAAAATTCAACGTTACTTCACAAGAAGATCTCATCTCAAGGAGCAATTAGAAGCCATTGAAGAGAATGTCAAAGAAGTATAAGCATAAACTACATTTTTGAATGATCTTCCAAGTTCAGTCAAGAGAGTTGTTCTAGTAGGAAGATTAAATATGGAGGAATGCATGTAAGAAGAAGATTGATTGATAGCGAAAGAAGAAGAGACGACCATCAAACCCTAACAAATCATGCCAAAAATCAAAAAAACAAGAAGGAATAGCATTACCACAAAGAATAGAAGGACATCTCACAACTCAATAGTTTAGTTATGAAGAGAAAGGACACTTTCCAAAACAATGTCCCAAGAAGGAAGAATGAAAGGATGACATGATCTATAATTACTAGTCGATCATATAGAATGATGTTTGAATATGAGTTCAAGACATGAAGGGAAGTTTTATGAAGCCTTCCAAGTAGATCTACAAGATAAAGTATACTACAGAACAAAGTATCAAAAGATATGCAGCAAGGTTCGTGGTTTCTAGAAGAAAGAGAGAGTCGATTATGTGAAGACACTGCTCTAGGGGCTAGACACATCTCTTTGTAATAGATATTACACTAGATAGTTGGTGTAATCAAAGAAGAAGAATAAATCGAGCAACCTATATGGTTTGAGACTCTCTACAAAGAACCACCTTTGCGTAGAAGGAGTTGTACAAGCTCAATAGGCACCTATGGGATATCTCATTAAATTACATAAGGAACTTGAGGATTAGCTAGAATGATGGAGATCCCAACCTTTACTACAAAGTTGAATATGGAATCCTATAAAGGAAAAGAAACTCGTAAATGGGTGCAAGATAAAACTTGCAACAAAGTTCGAGATGAAGGATCTTGACATCTAGTGACCTCGACAGGTGACATAGATGGATACAAAGAATACTAGTAGTAGAGAAGGCTACATGTCACTCCAATTTCCTAATACAAATGCAGAGGAATGATGGTTCTCCACCTCAAAGGGAGTGACTACAGTAGATATCAAAGCTCTAGAATCTTGACATGATTAGAGGTATGACGAAATCCAGAGGACATTTTACTTATCCAAGTAAAATATGCTAAGAAAATGGTGTGGTATGCAAAGGGTATTGTAGAGATATGATGACTTTAGTTTATTCCTCAAGTATTGAGGAATATGATCCAGAATAATTGTACCGATGAATATGAAGGTTATACTATTATACATTTCATCATTGGATAAGAAGGGATGCATTGGTATGATACATAGACACAGTTCTATGTCATCTGTGGTGTAAGAAGATTTGCTCAATATTTTCGATCATGAGAAAGATAGTAAAAAGTACACATAATCAGACGATGAAGTTGAACACATTGTAATAGACTCCAGTAATTCAACAAGATAGAGATCAATATGGATTATACAAAACAAATGCAGATAAGTATTTCAATTATGATTTCATATATATCTATTTGTTCAAGATGTGTGCATAGATATGTTTCTAGATTCAGGAAATGTATTATGCATATTAGAATATTTGTAGTTTAATACTAATATGCAGGTGATGGGTAAGTGGATTATGTTGTTGTACAGCATTCCATTACTACTTATGAAACATCCTGTATGAAATAATGGAAGGCATATAGAAAGTTACTGTATGTATATGGGATATAGATGATTGTTGCAATAGCGGAAATAGTTGCATGATTATATGACATATATCTTTATGCATGAGAATTTTTCATTATGAATATGTTACGAAATGTTATTAATCATACACCTGTATTTGACTTGTAGGAATCATTTTATGTAATCACCTACAAGAGAATAAATGATGAAGTTGTGAATGTACAATACAGTTACAAATAAGAATGATTCAGTAATAAATACACAAAATAATAATGATGCAAGTTGTGAATGTACGATATTGTTGCGGATGTACAAGAGAAGAATGATGCATTTATAGATGCACAAAAGAAGAATAATGCAAGTTCGGAATGTACAATGCAATTGCAGATGTAAAAAAAGATAATGTTAAATAACAAGTTGCAAAAGGGAGATGTAAAGATCAAGTATGTTCCTACAAAGGAACAAGTAGTAGATGTGTTGACTAATCCTCTGTCACATGTAAAGTTTGAATACTTTCAAGAAAATCTTAGTGTAGTCTGAAAGGACATCTCTCGAAAGTGGGAGTGACAGTAGATGATGGATGCAGGGGTGAGTAGCTCAGTCTAGAGGAGGGTAAGTCTAGATAGGATTGTTTGTATGAAAAGGGATAGTAAGTCAGAAGAGGCATGTTGATCCTAGGGGGATCAGTTCATCTAGCTAGGCTTGGTTGGACCGAAAGGGTTAGTAAGCTAGATAAGGCTTGTTTGGTCCCCAAGGAGATCCATCTGTCTAACTAGGCTTGTTTGGCTTGAAAGAGTTAGTAAGTTAGACAAAATTCCCGAATGGATCTACCAAAGAACTCACCATGATGTTGCGTTGATACGTTTAATGGAAAGATGTATCTTTAGTATTTATATATTGTTAATAGTTGAGATTATTGCTTCAGTATTGTTATATTGATGATTGTTGATATTTTTTCCTTAGTATTGTTATACTAATGATTGTTGATATGTTTTCCTTCAGTTTTTCTATACTAATGATTGTTGATATTGTTGATGATTTCTGGTGATTGTTTCAATTTATTTAGCTATATTCTGTGTCATTCAATACTACTACGAATTCTTCATAAACTTCATTAAATTTACTTCATCATAACATTAATGCATTTATTTTCATTTGCACCATGAAATTTGTTGACCCATTCTTCATCCAATTTCATATCGGCATCATTACGCTCCTCTTAGTTTCAGATACCACCATCATGTCTGTCATCTAAGCATGCATCATGTATGTGACTTCTTTATTTTTCATGTATAACATCTACATTCTTGCAACTTTCAACATTTTCTACATCATGAATCATTATTTCCACTTCAACATAAACCTTTTCTTTAATTTATACAATACCTAAGGGGTTGATACCTTACCTATTTGTACATGTACAATAACCAAAGCTAATATTTCCAAACTAATTAATTTCCTTTGTGGGCATGTTCTTTATGAGATATTTTTTCTCAATTTATTTATGCATCTCCTCTTCCTTGAGGTATATATCATAGATTAGGGATTCTAGTGCTCCCCCTTGAAATCCTTCATCTTCTAGATCTATAGAACTATAAAAACTGGAAAACATATTTAACATGATCATCCACGTCATCTTTAAATCCCTCCAACTTTGACATACATCTCATGAGTTGTTGCTCAGTTTCATCTTTATCTTCTCGCTTACTATCCATGGATAAATCTAAGAGTTCATATGGACAATATGGAATATTTTCATTATCACATTACACCTCAACTTCTTTGGGGTCTTTATTATCCAAGAACACCATTTCACTTACCTCTGTAAAGAATATCCTTATCTCAAACAGTTGGTGGAATATACAAATAGGAGGCAATTTGGTTGTCAAATATACTTCTCCCTCACAACCAAGTATCATTTTGGAACTTACCCTTTTGGCTGTCCTACAAAAAAAATCCAACTAACATGCCAAATCTACAAACCCATCTTCTCAAATTTTCTTCACCTAATAACCTTTAGTATTACAATTTTAACAAAGTTCTAACCGTATTTGAAATTCAAATTTTGACTTACATCCAAGAACAATAGTTTTCACCTTCAACTCGTCTTAATGACTTCTCACCCTTAAATCTAAATTGGGTGAGATCTCAAATTACCATTCAAACCACCACTTAAAATCCTCATTTTTGTTAACCTCAACATCTTTCTAAGGAAACACTCAATAATTCACTTAAGATTATAAGCTCAATAAAATCCATAATTTAATAGGTTCAATCATTGGCCAATGATTATTACATAGAAACAACAATATTAAACAACAAAGGTGAAATTAAAAGATATAATGTTCTCAGTAGGCTCGAGTGACAACACTTCAACCATTGACCAACAACTATTTACTAGCAACAACAATCATAAACAACATAGATTAAATTAAAAAAATACATATAATAGTGACACAACCACTCATAAGAATAACGTTAACAAAAGACGACTTCATTCACTACACAAAGCATAATAAATTCTTAGAAGCTCTTGATTCAACATGTCTTTTTAATTAAGTAAAAAATAAACACAAAGGTTTCATCAAAATTTCAATTCACAACACAAGTTGTTGTGGCAAATAATGCACAAGAGAGCTTCCTACTTTGGGATGGGGCTAGGCCTTGTAGGATGCATCAAGGACTCAATATTTAGAGACCCTTTAGTGTATTGGATTAACCCAAGCTATCCTGTAATAGATTGTTAGATGAAACAGATTAAAACAAACAAATTTAAGCCAAATAGTAAAGGGGGGAGAAGATGAAAACACCAACAACCAGTGTGAGCCAAACCACTTGTATAATGCTCAATGGTAAAGATAATATGACACCTTAAAAATGTGAGATCTAAATGGAGGACAAAAAATCTTTGTAAGGGAGTCTTATCTTGTCCAATAAAATTCTTGAAGTGTGGTTAATGAACCAATATATATGATAAGAACACTTTCCCCTTTAGGGAAGGAAGTAAGGGAGCTTTGGAAATGATTGTAAAAGGAGGAAGAGGTGAGATAAGAGGAATATCAATCACAATTCTAGCAGTATAACCTTTATCTTGAATAATTTTACGGTTAGCATGTCATGTCTTTATTTTATATGCCAAGAGGTGGACACAAAGTGACCAGAACATAGTGTGAACCCATTGATCCATGATTTTGCTCCAAAGTACACCAATATGCCACTTATGGAAACAAAATGTGTGTGAGGCCGAATTTGAATTCAAATGGGAAAGTAGAGCTTTCATGAGACATCAATGTGTCCCTGGTGGGTGATATCCCACCACTTGTGATAGTCATGTAAATCTGAAAGGAAATGTTGCGCTACATCACCGGTATTGTTCTCAAGGTGCGCATTGTAGTGCAAGTAAATAGAGTTTAACCTGTGTGGTTGTGGATTTTGACTATTTTGGGGAAACCTTGGACTCAATATGATCTTTGGATCTTGTGAAGATGTCTTTTTCTATGTGTGTGTGTTGTTTGTTTATGATAATTTACCGTGTGAATCACAAAATTGTCACAGGTGTGTAAATTTTTTGTGATAACAGATGCCCCCTGATGTATGAGGTTCAAAGGTATTGTAGAGTCGATAATGCATCATCATTTCTTGTGTGATTTTATTTGTAGGTTTTTCAAAGTGTGTGGAGAAGAGTGATCTTCCAAATGGGGATATTTACCAATGTGTTGTTTTTATACAATCGAGGTGGGAATCCCCACACTTGTGAAAATATGCTAGAATATATAGAAATTAAAGAGATAGATGGATCTCACATAAACTACTATGGGAATGGAGGAGGGTGGCCTCGAACCATGCAAGAGAACATGAACCTAGCATTATTGTAATTGGTGTTGAAGAAGAAAATTTGTTGTGAATCTAAAAAGGCCCATAGGGGTGGGGTTCTAGAATGAATGTGAAGTCCTTAAGATCGTACTATACCAGTTATGCTACAAGTTATCATTTTCAAACGTGAACAATTCTCCCTTAAAAAATGTATGACTCCCTATGATGTGAGTAAATGTTTTTCTATTGAAAATGGGGCAGACTACTAAGGTAAGAAGTACTAAGGACACTCCTTACTTATTCTAAGGAAATCCATTATGTTTATAAAGTGATCCAAAGTTTCCACTGAAAAGACCCTCCGTCTGTCACAAGGAAATAAATGTGACAAAGACCGAATCGCGGTTGTTGGAAGAGAAGAGTTTTCGCATGATGAACTTGGGTCACAAAAAGATAGATGGTTGTAGTTAATTTGAGGACACGAGAGATTTTGATGACATGCTTTTTGGGAATTTCCATAATTAATGCACAATAACTGTAATAACCCAAAATTTCGTAAAAATTTAAAAAAAATTAAAGTGACATAAAATGTCTAAAGTCACAGCTAAGTAACTGCTAATGGTTAGCAGAAAATGAAACAGTTTATAAAAGAACATGGGATTGCGTCTTTAAAATAACTTGTAAACTAAAGGATGTAATCTTAAACACCTATGTTAGTACTATTAATGACTTAACAGCTTTAGTTCTATTAGAGTTAAAAAAGGACTCACATTTCTTCTACTGCTAGATATACTGATGATTAACTTTTGTCAAGTAGGTAAGAAATATTGTATGAGATGAAGGCTTACTTAGCATTATTCTAACTCAATTGGACTGTTGGTTCCTTATAGGTTTAGCAGGTAAGCGTAAGATCCAGTAGGTGTTATTTAAAATTACATCGAGAACTACTTCCCTAGCATGATTAAGATGCTAGTTTTTAAAAAAGGTTTAAATATGTTGCTTGTCTTCAAGAAGGTAATCTCAATTATTTTTCCAGTGTTATAAATCCATAGTTGTATTTATAACTAACACCATAATGATTCTCTATCAAAAATATAAACAAGGGTGTAAATTGCAAGAGCAAGTACTTACCAAAATTCCTTCAATCGTATGAAGATTATTCTATAAAATTCTAAAGAACATGGTTTTACTATCTTTTGTTTACAATAAAGGTTATTTATAAATTTCCATAAAGAGAATAGAGCTCATGGTTTTGGTCTTAAGTTCACTTCGAACTGTTTAGTGATCTCGCAGCTATTCTCACTTCAACACTCAAAATATGTCCTTCTCTTAAAGCATGATCAAGTTACCTATGTTTTTCAATTATAAATTTAACAATGAGTTATTAGGAAAATTATCGGAATTCTCTAACATTGTTAGTCTTCAGTTTCTTGATCACTCCTTCATCAAAATAGTATAAAGGCTATGTTTTTAGAATTTTATGGCTTTTCCTTTTTACTATAGTTATAAGCTATACTATAACCATCTCATAACTCTTTACTATTTCTAAAATTACACCATCTATTCGATTTGTTTGAAAAAATGAAGATCTTCTAGGCTAACAAATAGTATCTAAGTTATAACCTAAGGTAGAATGCCTACAAAACAAACCACTATGATGAAATCGAAAGATGACAAACATATTTTATATAGTTTGAAATGATTATTAGTTTTTGAAATAATGCAAATGTTTGATTGCAGCGCTGACTATAGGTTTCGACCCACGCTTAGAGAAGTATTTGGATGGACATGTGGATAGGTTACAACCACTCGATGGTTGAATTAAAATCTTGAAACCCTACTCATTTGCTTGTGTAGCGAGAGCTCCTCCTTTGTGTTGGTCGAGCTAAGATCTCGCAGCCATGAAAGGCCTATAACCACCTTCAAACATTGGAATTGCACCTGCAACTTATACGTTGTGACTGTTGGGAGAAGTCATTGATGGTTTTGGTTTTTCTGTGTGTTGAAAATTTACAGCGAGAGTGGGTGTTGGCTTTTCATTGTGGACCGAAGATTGTGCTTGTCTCAATCCTGCAACTATTCACCCATAGCTTCTACCTTTGTATACTTGAGTCAATTTTCTTGTGTTTCCTTCATAGAGGTGACTTCACGTTTTCTTCCCTTTCGGCATGGTGCCAAATGTGACCTGATGTGGCCATTTCCCCTGTACTTCTACTCCAAGTTTCCACAAGTAAATATTTACCCTAAACTCAGTTTTAAATTTGTTTTCTTACAAGGTTTTTTTACAAATTTTAAGCAAACAAGTATTTATAATAATACAGTTTGATTCTTGTAAATCTTTTCTCCCATCTCTAATGTTGTAGGTGAAAGTGAGCTCACTCTTCAGGTTTTACATGAGCATCCAACTGGTAAGCCCCAGTTCCAATGAGGGTTTCTTCCTGCATGACATTGTGGTTGTTGGAAGTTGGTTCTTGTGGTTGAAATGGCACGGCCTCGATTCTGTATTAGCTTAAGTTTCAAGCTTCTTTGATATTTGTAACAGTTTTAGAACCCTTAAAGGGTACTTTGTGCATAGGTGAAGAAGGCTCTGGAAGCCGTGATAGCAAATGGTTTTTACTTGATGTTTTCAGCCTTACGGCCTAAACAATGTAATTGCTTTCATTTTTAAACGACAAAACCTAGCTCTGAACTCAAAAGGTTGTCGATCTCTATCTAGTTTATTTTATTTTTTATTATAGATTTTAGTGGGTGAAGAAAGACTTTGAAACAATCAGGATTGTAAATGGGAACAGGATTTTTCTCCTATCAGTAAATTTTGGATATTGTTTGATATATATATATATATATTGCATAGTTTGGTTTTGTTAAAAGGCCTATGCCTTGACCCTTTAATTCTTAAGGCTATAAGCCATTCCTTATTATTTGATTTTGTTTTTGTAAAGTGTTTATGTAATATTTGATTTTAATTATGTTTTCAATAAAAAGTTTATGTAATAATTTTAGTTATTAACCTGTATTATAAGGATTCCAGTGCAAATTTTTTGGGATATTTTACTGTGTTTAAGATTAATATTTTACTCTGTTTTTGGCTCAAAAGGGTTAATTAAAAAAGTAAACCCTACAATTCGATAATAATATTATTTATACTTAGTAATTCTTAGCTCTGTTTACTTAATATTAACCTTAATGATTTTTATAGCCTCTTTTTAAATCTCAGCTAAGAAGGATTAGGGTTTAATGCTGCATACTTGTGAATAGGATATATTTATCTTTTAATAACTTATGTTGTTCTAATTAGGTTATAGTAGAATCCTTATGTCTTAGAACAAAGACACACAGTGTCTGCAATTCAATTGTTATAAATAAAATGTTTTGCAAATTATCTTTACCTGGTTCTTATATGTTAGCATGTTTACTATACTTATGTTTATTTATTAAACTGTAAGTTCTAGGTTTTATAAAGAATACTAATACTAGAATTAGTTCTATAAATAATATGATTTTTAATGTTTTTACATACCTATTTTTTTAGTTTTTATCTAAAGTAAATATATTTAATGCAGACAATATTTACTACTTCTTTACAGTAGAAATCATAAGCAAACTAAAGTGAAATGTAGTTAAAATTTTCATTCAAGTGAAAAGAATCATCATATTCACCTAAACACCCAGTTGTACTAGAGTACCACCTGAGTCAAGTGTGGAAAAATACTGTATGGAAATTCTAATTCTATCTGTTTCTCATTTTGCATATTTATTACTATTTCTAACATAATCTGCAATTTACCAAGTCTAACATTACACAATTACTCTTTTCTTCATAAACCCTAATTAAATACTAACATGCCTGTATTTAAAAACTAGTAACCATTTTACTAAGGATGGTAAACAAAATTAGCATAAAGACAAATAGAACCTGTCAATGATAAGATGATAACAACTTAAGGAGGTTGTTCCTCCCAACCAATCTCCTAGAGAATGCTCAGACAGCGCTTCCTCAGGACCCTCGATCTTGTTCCTGGTCCTCTTGGTAGAGTTCCAGGTGGAGAATATAACCTTAAGACCTTTGTTACCTGACTGGTCCAATTACCTCAGTAATTAAAATCTTCTCACAGCAGTAAGAACTTCAGCCTAATAGATGCAATAGGTTCAGTCTCAACAGTTAACCCCTCAAACTCACTTCAGTAATCCCCTCCATTGAATTTCTCTTGAGTAAATTCATTCACCCTAAATGATCACCTCTAGAATGAGCAGCCTCAGTTGTATTCAATGGGAAATTTTATACAGATGCCTAGGTCTTTTGGGTTAGTTTTCATTTAATGAGCCACTTGCTCCAATTCCACTTTCTTGGGGAATCATGACCACAAAAATAGGGAATTTACCACCTGCAACAGTTGGAAGTAGTTTGAGGATGTTGCCACTTGTCAGTGTACTCTCCACCTAGTCTCCTCCACTAATTGACTAGTAAACACTCTTTTAACATCTTCCCTAAGCTATTGTCTCATCATTTATTTATTTATAAATAAAATATTCTGAATTACATTAATTATTCTTGACCACACTAGGTCATCAATTACAAACTTAGCATAAAATATAACACAATGTTCCTCAAATAACATTAAATTGTTTTTGCAAATCGGGGCATGTGACAATAACTACCATTGAACTGACATATGAAGTGACATCTTGATTGATAGTTTCCTTATAATGATTTGAACAATTGCTCCATGTGACGAAAATTGTTGCCACCTTTCCATTTATTCCCCACTCATGTGAAGGAAATAATGAGTGAATGAGTGAATTCATATCATCTTTTCACCGAATTTTTATTCATTATATTTTCTCTCAACTGATTAAAAAGAGATAGTGTGTCTACAACTGTAATATTTGAAGCATTTTTTTCTAGAGTATGGTCATCTATATCTCTAATACAAGCATCGTTGTGGAATCATACATCAAGATACCTTCACCTATGCCCATTATGGAAGACACTGCCACATTTGTTCCACTATCGGACATGGTTGCAAAAGAAGATGAACGAGAACCATTCATCTCTAAATTTAGGTTACAACCAGGCCCACATGGCATGTCAAAAAGGAAATGGTCTGGTAGCCACAAGAAAGCAATAACACCACTACCAAAAGCTAAAGAAGCATGCTCTGTGACCATGCTCCCGGACAATGTCCCACCTAGACCAGTTGATGCACCTAATATCATAATCAACAAAAATTTAAGGTAACCACTAGTAAAACTGACTCTACCAAAAGGATTTCATGTAACATCGAACATACTCCCAAATTTGAAGAAGATGACCTTTGTCGACCATGACCTACACAAATTTCTAGAGTTGGAGATGGAAAAATACATGGTTTTTGTCCACTATACCAAGGATGTCCCTATCCACCTACTTTTGGTGGAATGGGAAAGAGGACTTGGAAACTCTATTTTTCTTCCATTGAAGAACATGCTATAGTTTGGTCGCACCATAGAGGTGAATGCATGTGTTACATAGTTTCTTGTGTCATTTCATGGCAGATGTGTATGGCTCGATAGAAATATTTATGTGGGTTTCGAGCTTATAGAAGAAATTATGGGGACTCCATTTGTAGTCGTTGACCCAGTACTATTTTTTGCTAGAAAATAACAAGACACTTTATTTATGAACAATATGAAAGAAAAGTGCAACCTAACCAGAGACACTGGAGGATTTTCCATCATCGCTATCAATGACTACATTGTTTGGTTCACAGCTAAAGTTATATCTAGAAAGTTTCTACAAAATATGCGGCCAAACCAGTGCACTACAGGGATGATTATTGCGTCATAGTTATGTACAACAGGGGTTTACCTCAACTGGTCGTACTATTCGCTCAATAAACTGTTAGCATATCCAAAGGAGGAACTAGACAAACGTAGTGCATTTCAATATTCATGGATACTTATTTTTATTTCTTTTATCGCATGGGTTGAACCACCAAACTACCAGTAGATAGATGTTTATTTCCTATCTCGAGGATCTCGATACCAGAAACTCTATTTTGACAAACAATTTCTACAAAGAGAAAAAGACAATAATATAGAGTTATTTTTACAAGGAGAGGCCCTGTGACATTATGTAAGAAAGTAGGAAAGAA
Organism: Pseudotsuga menziesii; assembly: GCA_001517045.1. Lineage (NCBI taxonomy): Eukaryota > Viridiplantae > Streptophyta > Pinopsida > Pinales > Pinaceae > Pseudotsuga > Pseudotsuga menziesii. Next base: position 338,809 of record LPNX010021634.1, read on the forward strand.
TCACCAAGGCAGCCGTTAAGCGATTTAGAAACATTGTCATATTTTCAATCGGGGTGAATCATAAATTTCTTCAGCCTCAATAAGACCCACATCAGAAATGGCTTGTGACACAGTATTAGTTTTCAACTGTAGAAATTGATGTCATTATTAAAGGTTGGATATAAAAATGGATATTTCATGTCGCGTATGATCAACTATCTATATAATAAGAGTCACGACAAGATGACCCATCCACAAAGAAGGATGGAAGACAGTGAGAAGGTCCACCACCAGAATAAAACCCATAAGAAAATCTAGATAATACCTAGAAATATTCAAGAACGACCCCAACAGACTCGACAATAGGGGAAAAGAGGAAGCATACAAAGAAGTATAAGAAGGATCATAAGAAGGGGAAAGGAAACAATCAGACATAACTAAAGAACTTAACAATGACTATTATACATTTCTGAAGATGGTAATTGTAGAAGTAGCCAATCAAATCCTCCAAAAGATAGATGAATGCCAAACATATCTAACAAGCAATATCACAGATTTACTACAAACGATGTGTAAGGTATTAAAATAAGTAAGAGTGGCAGTGGGATATAAACCACAATTTCCTGATTTGTAGGACTTAGATGGCTCATTTGAAGAGTGTCCTAGTGACATATCAACACCCATTCCACCAATAAAGACTCAATTGTTGGGTGAAACAATCAACTCGGGGATAGCAGAGATTAATGCCATGATCAAAATGTTGGGTCATGTCACCATATATTTCTCTACACTGCTGATGTACAAAGTGTATTCCATTCATAATGCCAAAGTGGAATAAATAAATGTCAGAGAGGGTGCATTGATCAATTAGTTTAGAGCATCAAACAAGATAGTTCATAAGATGAAGAAAAAATTAAAAGAAACAAAGAAGAAAGATAATCCCTAGGAGGAGAACAGGCATTGGCTCGACACAGCTATAACACTCACTTGCAATAATTTTACTGATGAAGGAATTACACATGATATGTTTGAAAAATACAAACTATTTCTACGTGGAGAAACTACAGAGAATCTCCACAAGAAGTTCAAGGAGTTGGAATTACAAGTGAAACCATGTACACCTCCAAAGGTAGTGGAAGAGAGAAGAAAAAAAGAAACTAAAGATACAAATAGAATAAAAGAGGTGGAGGCACTTTGTGCCAAAGTGGTTGAGCAAGTTTCTTAGGCGTGAAAATATTTGATCAATGATGGAGAGTTAGATAATGTCATAAAGAAGCTGCTCATTTCCAAGACATAGGTGAACCAACTAAAGAATGAAATGAAGAATATGCCATTAGTAGAGAAAATGGATAAGGTTGTTGAAATGAAGAGGCTATAGAAGCTAGTCGCAACACTACAGGAACAACAGTAAAAGAGGATTGGAAGGGCTGCATAGTTACAAGTAAAGGTACATAAACTTACATGTATCCTTAAACATATACACAAAAAAGTGGGACAAGCAGTATATTCAGCAGGACTTACAAATTTGGAACACATCGGTTTCGAACTTGTGGAAAATTTGAAGAAGACAGAAGCAGAAGTACGGGAGGAGATTTGGCAGATAGTGAAAATATTTTTCATCATTTTCAAAGTCAGGTAATGAAAATGGAGGTTTCATATTAATGTGTCTCAGGATGAACCATAGGTAAGTGTTAGGGGCTTGTTGGTCATAGGAAAATTTAAGCATAGTTAAACCAAAATTTTATTCGAAAAGATAATGATTATGGTAACAAGAAGAATCATGATAGAAGAAGGGTCAACAACAAAACAAGAGTCTACGACAGAAAATAAGTTGTGACAGAAGTAGTCATGAAAGAAATATCAACAACGACAGGATTCACGATGGAAGGAACCATGATAGAAGAATATTAGAGCAGTTGAAAATGACAATTTGATTGATCATGAGTAAGGAGTTAGTTAGAATAAAGCACGATTTTGGTAATAAATCATAATTTTATTTTTGGTCCAACAGTGCTTATTGTCAGTTGTAAATGAATGTACAAAAATGGAATTGATATCCCATCAACTAACAGAAAAGAGTTGGTTGATTGAGACAAGTAGAATCTTATAAAAGGGTGAACCAAGTCGTTTGCGGTGTTGCTTGCTTGCTTACTTGCTTGGTTTCCATCTGGGGGGTTAAGTAATTGTGTAGGTTGAGAAGTGAAAAGAGAGTTGTTTAGCTAGAGAATTGATCCAGGCTGTGTGCGTATCGATAGTGGAGTGCAAGAAAGAAGAAATACATAGCCCCAAAACTAGAGAGCATGAGAGGAGAGATGTATAAGTTGTAAAGAATATCTAGAGAAGAGTGTGCAGACTGAATGCACATACAAAATGTGATAACATATTTATCATGCTAGATGAAGAGCACCTTTGTGGTTTTTTCTGTATGGGTTTCCACATTAAATGTTTTCGATGTGTGTTTTTTTATTAATATGTTTATTTAGAATACATGCATGTTGTGAATAAGTAGATATGAATATGTCACACTGCATCTGTTTATGAATAATCATATATATATATATATATATATATATATATATATATATATATATATATATGTTGCATCACTTATAGAATGAATTTGTGATAAGGATTTTATGTTAAATACTGCAATATGTGTCGACTAGTAAATAGACTATTATCTTCAATGAATACACAAGGAATAAGTGTTAATATTTCATATGATTAGCTAGATATTATTAGCATTTAATCCAAATTCACAATAGTATCATATGAAAAATCACTGAAAGAAGCACAATCACAATATAGACATAGATTTATCCTAGGAAACCCTCAAGGGGAGGAAAACTGAGCAAGACTTCCTCTATATATATGTATAAGATAAAACCCCAAAATAGGTGATTCTCCTCCTTGTTGGTATCTCCCTCTCTCTCTCTCTCTCTCTCTCTCTCTCTCTCTCTCTCTCTCTCTCTCTCTCTCTCCTATGTGCTATATAGAAGTGAGTGAGTGTGTTCAAATGAGGAACACAACTCTTCTATTTATACTTTTTTTGTCATTCAACTTTTAACCTATTAATTCAGCCCCACTAAAATGACTAGGATGACTTCGCCTAGGAAGAATCAAAATAGTATCATATTATATTCATTACGGTACTATTGACCTGACTTACAATGGAGGTTATACCTCATGACTCTGTGATGATCAAATACAATAGTAACATCCTGATTGAGAAGTAATACATCTCCCTTGGGGTACATCAGTAAAATACATTTAGAATATTCTTCAAAGTTACCATAGTTCAACGCTCCCCCTTAATGAGAAGGGTATTCTATTAACAACAACATCATCAACTCTAGGAGTAATGCGAGTGAAAATATTCAGCAGCAGTAAGGTAATACATCTATACATCATAGGACGTTTTCAAAAATCATCAACAGCTGGAACATTTACTGGAATATCTTCAATATCTTCATCGCTGGAACATCATCTTCTACAGCACTGGGTCTTCATCTTCTACAGCACTTGATCAAATGATCCTTTGCAGAAAAACTTCTACATGTCTGTCCCTTGTATGATAACTTTGATCTTCTTGATCCTTTGTAGCAGCCCTTCGATATTCTTGATCCTTTGCAATAGCCCTTCGATATTCTTGATCCTTTGCAGCAGAAATTCGATCTTCTGAATCCTTTGCAACAGCACTTCGATCTTCTCAATCCTTTGTAGTAACACTTTGATCTTCTTGATCCTTTTCAGCAACACTACCTACTGTACACATGATATCTTTTTGGGATGATCAATCCTTATAACTTTAGGACATAGGTCTATGTATGATGCAATCTTCATAATCCTACTCCATTATCCTACTCCCCCTTAATGAGGAGGGTCAATAGCATCGACTAGTTGGATCATTCACAAATGAATGCAGGGCCACATCATCTACAACTGAATCTAGATTTTGTTCGCAAATGAATGCAAGACCTATCATCTTTAACTGAATGCAAGACTCATCGTAGACCATAATCATCATGTTAGAGCTAGGACCACTCCCAAGTGAGTGTTATTTTCTATGGAATCTACAAGTGAATATACGAACACTCTCCATGCGAGAGTATCATCTGCAACTGAATGCATATCTCCTCTGCAAATGAATGCAATACTTTTCATCCACAACTAAGTGCAGGACTCATCGTAGACCATCTTCAGCTTGTTAAATCTAGGACTACTTCCAAGCGAGTTTTATTTTCTACGTCATCTACAAGTGAATGTAGGAACACTCTCCATGAGAGAGTATTGTTTGCAACTAAATGAAAATCACATCCACAAATAAATGGAGGACATGTTGTATGCAACTGAGTGGAGGAATCATCGTAGACCATCCCCATATTGTTAAAAATAGGACCACTCTCAAGTGAGTGTTATTTTCTACAACATCTACAAGTGAATGTAGGAACACTCTCCATGCAATATTATCATCTACAGGACCATGCTCACCTAGTAAGGACTAGGACCACTCTCATTAAGAGAGTGCTATTTTCTATAATACCATCCTCAAAATAGGATATTATCATACACAACTGAATTTCGGACCTGATCAGCCTCTGCAGCCACAGTTGGCCTCTTTTGTACTGGAACATCATTGTCGTACCATCATCAATGATAGTCTCATAATAACCCCCCCTTTCCAGGGAGGTTTGTATCATCAACCTACTCCCCCTTTTCAATGAGGTTTTGTATCATCACCGTTCATTATTGCAGGAAATATCTGTAACATCAACATCATTGTTCCTCCTTACGAGGAAATTCTTTTCCAACTACACCGAGCTTGTCACAGAAGTATTCAAACTTTACTCGAGATTGAGGCTTGGTCATCACATTAGCAAATTTCTCATTGGTACTCACATACTAGAGTTTTATAGCTCCCTTCTATACCATACCCCTTATGTAAAAATATTGGATTTCTATGTGCTTTGACTTATCATGGAACATAGGACTGTTTGTCATCTTTATACAACTCTGATTTTCATATAGAATCACTGTGGTATCCAACTCTATGTCAAATAGACCTGACATCAGCTTTTGAATCCATATGGATTCACAACTAGTAGAGTAAGGTGCTATCTACTTTGCTTCAATTGTGATGAGAGAAACATTGGATTGTTTCTTGCTAAACCATGAGATCATGGTAGATCCCAGACAATAACATCCACCTGAGGTGCTCTTTTTGTATGCGACACTTCCTTCCCAATATCAATTTGTATATCCATACAATATGTAGTCATTATCTCCATCATAGTATAGTCCAAAGTCTATCGTACCTTTTAGAAACCTCATCACATGCATTGAAACTATCAAGTGAACACTTCTAGGTTTAACTAGATATTAACTTAGAGTGTTCACAACAAAACATAAATCCATCATTATATTAATTAGATACATTAATGACCCAATAATATGTTTTACTGATTCACATCCACTAACTCTAATTATTCATCAGATAACAACTTTAGGTTGGTATCCATGGGTGTGGCCATGGGTTTACAATCCAACATATCAAATCTCTTTAAAATTTCCAAGGCATAATTTCCATGATTCAAAAAGATTCCTTTTGGGCTTTACCGCACTTTCGTCCCGATAAAATAGTGCATCAATCCAAGATATTTCATCTAAAATTCTTCAACTAGCTTCTTATTGCATTCTGCAATCTTTTTTTCATTTCCTATGAGAAATAAATCATCCAAATATAGTAATAATATGACAAGTTCAACATCCATAACCTTAAGGTAAATGTTAGGATCAACTTTACTTTTGGTAAATCCGAATCTTGTCAAGAAGATATCTATTCTTCAATACCAAGCTCTAGGATCTTGTTTCAATCCATATTGATCCTTCTTCAACTTACATACATGATTCACTTTGTCTTCGACTTCAAATCCTTGTGGATCTTTGATGTATAATTCTTCCTTAATCACGCCAATTAGGAAGGTTGTCCTTACATCCATCTGGTGTAGATTCCACTTCATCATGGAAGCAAGTGCCATGATGGTTCTTATAGTAGTGTACCTTGCTACTAGCGCAAATGTATCTTCATAATCAATTCCCTCTTTCTAAGAGAATCCTATAGCCACAAATCTTTCCTTATATTTTTTGATACTTCCATCGGAAACATGTTTTATCTTGTAGATACACTTGGAAGATACCACACTCTTGCTTTCTATTTTGGGTACTATATCCCAGACATAATTCTTCATTATTGATTGGTATTCTTCCATCATTGCTTCTATCCATTCTTTAATCTGTACAGCTTCCTCGTAACTGGTAGGTTCTTGATCTACGATATCACACATCAAATATAATAGTTGGAGAATGAATTTGATCTCTTTCTTGTTCTCATGGACCCTTCTAGAGCTCCATACTTCTCTTCTTCTTGTATGATTTCTCTTACCCAAACAGGTTTTCTCTTTTGAGATATATCCATAGCAAGGGGTTCTCGAGGTTCTAGTGCATCATGATCTTCTGATGCTACTATTTTAGGAGAGGGTTCTTCTTCTACCTTTCTAGGAGGTACATATTCTTCATGTACTTATTCAAGCTTATACCTTTTGGATTCATTAATATTTGTTTCTTGTCAAATTTTACATCCCTACTAATATATATATGATGGAATCCTCAAAATGTATATCCTAAAGTCTTTGGAGACTTCGTAGTATCCAAGAAATACTCCCTTCTTTCTGGAAGGATACAACTTGTTTCTCTTATATTTTAGAATGTGAACATATACTAGACAACCAAATACCTTGATATGGCTCACTTCAGGTTTCTTTCCTGTATACATTTATTCAAGAGTCTTGAATCAAAGAGTGCTATGAGATAATCTATTCTGCACATACACAGTTGTTCTTGCTGCTTCATCCCATATATGCATGGGAAGGTCTTGATAATTAATAATTGTCTTCACTTCTTCCATAATGGTTCTATTCATTCTTTTCACAATAACATTCTATTGGGGATTGTAGGGAGTGGTTATTTCCCTCTTGATTCCATCTTCGTTGTAGAAGGCTTCAAATTATTTTGAAGTATATTCTCCAACATTATCTGTTCTGAGTATCTTGATTCCTCTTTCTGAATGGTTCTCTATTAAGGATTTGAATTCCTTGAATTTCCAAAACACTTCACTCTTTGTTTTCAAGAAGTATATCCATGTCTTTATTAAATAGTCATCAATAAATATAACATAATATTAATATCCACTTAAAGATGTGGAGGGCATAGGACAACATACATCAAAATGAATTAAATCCAACATACCTTTAGTATTTGTTTCACTCTTCAGAAATGGATTCTTGATGTTCTTTCCTATTGCATATCCTTTGCATGTACCTTCATGATCTATCTTCAAATCCAGTAAACCTATTACCACCTTGCTCACATATGGTAATGTTTTGTAGTTTATGTGAGAAATCCTTCTATAACTAAGTTCACTTGAGCTAGTGATCTCATGGACAAAGGTTGTTTATGGATGTCCCTTGAGTTTGTACAATCCTCCTTTTTCTTCACAAAGGACCACAGCATCTTCAATTGTATTTACTTTGGTCCATATGAGTATGTGTCCATCTATAAAATCAACTCTATACCCTTCCTTATCTACTTTTTAGATGGAAATTAAGTTCATTTTAAAACCTGGTACATATAGTACTTCCTTCATCTTCATGTACATTCCAGAGTAAAGCTTGTAGCTTGATTCACCAATTCCTTTGATGGGATATTGATAGTAATTTCCTAATGATACTTTTTGAGGAGAGTTCTTCTCTTCAATTCTGGACAAATTTTTCTTCTTCCTTGGCATGTGCTTTAAAGCACCACTATAAATAAGCCATGTATCTTCTCCAGGTATTATAGACCCAGAGAGTGCAGAGAATAGTACATATTCTTCTTTAGCTTGTCTCTTTCAAGGAATTTATTTTTATTATTCATCCTCATCTTTAGCTATATGAGCATGATGTACTCTGTTGCTCTTATTCTTCAATGGACACTCTCGGGAAACATGTCCTATCTTATGAGAGTTATAGCATTGATATTTGGAGTATTCTATCTTATAACTATTTTCTTTTTCCTTTTGAAACTTATTCGAAGGTCTATACTCCTTGTGACTATCCTTATTGAAGTTTTATTGTATTCTTCTTATGGTATGGGTGGCTAGAGCTTGATCATATTCTTTAAGTAGAGATTCTTTGTTATCTACTCCAGCTTCCTCTTGGATGAAATCTTCCCATACGATTTCAAACTTCATACTTTCTTTTCTGAAACACATAGTCTGTATGAGTGAATCCCAAGGTCTAGTGATACCATTGAGAGAATTCATAACTAGTTCATATTTATCAAGGGAGTCTCCAATGGCATCTATTTGTTCAATGGGAGACCCTTTTGAAGTAATCTTCAATGGATTATCCTTTACTCATCTTGGTACCCTTCAGTTGAGCTCTCAAATTCATCTTTCTGTTGATGTTCTTTCTTTCATACATTCTAGAAAGGAAATCATACATTTGCTTTGGTGTGTCTTTATATGACACTTGAGGGATCAAGTGATCTTTGATAGAATCAACAATGATCCTCATTGCCTTGATTAGCTCCTTCCAGTGCTTCTCCTTAGCTTCATCTTCTTCTTGTTCTCGAACTTCATCTTTGATGTATTTGTAAATATCATTATTTCTAAGAATGAGACCAATCCTATACTTCCATTCTCAGAATTTTTCTATGTTTTCAGCTTGTCCTCAAGCTTAGTGCTTCGGGCCATCTTATCTAGGAGGTCACTAAAAATTGAAATTTCTCAAAATGAAAAGATGACCATACCAGGAGACGTGCTTGACTGAGGAGAGCTTGCTGGTCCACTTGATTTCTGGAGATTCCAAGTTTTCACCCTTCAAAACTTGCTTATGGGATTTAAATTTCTGCATATTTCTCGTTCTCATTTTCTATAGTTTTATCATTCATGGCCAAAATAGGGTTTGGATTTCACAGATATTCACCAACCCAAAAAATTTTATCTATGACTCAATACATGCATTGTAGGGAGGCACAAATTTATATGGAAGAATATATTCAAAATCCCAAATTTTGCAGAAACCATAATTTCTTGTCGGAGGGAGAGGAGAGAGTGTTTCAGCTTGTTAAAGTTGTTCTATTCAGGCTGGCAGTTCCCAATAAGATATCTTCTTGTGAGACTGCATGTACATTGCATGTGATTTCCATTGTCAATGAGGTCCTCCTATGTTTGTGTGATATCTTGGGTTATGTTGACAACTAGGGATCTAAAAAATGGGTCGACGGCAAGAACACCAACAATATTGTATGGAATATTTATCCTATTATTATTCAACTCATTTTTTAATAGAAATTATTATTATTCTCTATATTTATATTGTGCAATATAATTGATTTCGATCAGTTAGATCACTCCCAGTGTCTCTAGTGCTAGTTTCCATTATTCAAGGGAAGTAGGGAGGATTTTTTCACCTACCTTCTTGAGTTAACTAGTTGTGAACTCTTTCAATAATCCGAAGTTGCATTAGTGAGCACTAGTGGTGATTTTCCCACACCAAGTTAGCTCCTGAATCATTCTAGGTTGGTAGATTCAACTTCCTCTTCAGGTATTCAAATTATTCCTTGATTTTGTATTATATATTCAGCCATAATGATGAATAATACTGTATGGAATATTTCTCCTATTGTTTTTCAACTCACTGTGTAATAACAATTATAATTCTTCTCTATATTTCTCTTGTGCAATCCATGTGAAGACTATTTATTTCCCAATATATTCCTCCCAAAATCTAATACATACATGTCCCACTTTTCATATTTGAAATCATTTGAGGTCATTTGGGAATCTTTGAATCAAGACTAGTTGAGTTGACCTATAATTGTCTTAGCTAAAATCATACTCTCAAATTGTGTCAAACTTTATCTAAACCTGTTATTTCGACATATGAAAATATTAGGGATCTAGTTTTCATATTCTGGGGTTCCCAGGATCTTGGAAGTCGACTTCATCCTCGTTGATGCTCGAAACCTAAATGGTCCCAGTGTTTTGTGCAAAGGAAATTTGAGAATTGTGCATCTTTTGTGCTAAATATGAATGGATTATAATCTAATGTGCCTCTAATGTATTTTTTCAAACCTTTAATTATATTATTTATGAATCATTACCTGATTCTATATGAGTTTTATAAGAACCTAACATTTTTTCCAAGAAGTCTAGTCAATCCTAGTTCATTTCCAACACCTAGTCTTGATTTTTCTAATTGATTCTTGGTGTTAGAGTTCATATCTCTTGATCTCTGATTTGGGGATATTACATTGGCATTAGATAAATTTCCTCTACTCTTGTGGAAAGTATGTTTTCAATTTCATTGATGTATCCATGAGATTGTTATCTGCCACAGTTGAAGAAGGTGATTATGAACTATATGAAGATGACTACAATCCCATAGATAAAGAACCAACATACAGTACTACATCTCATTTCACATACAAGGATGATAATGACTTCAATGTTTCAGAATATAATGAATTCATGAGGCCGATATGTATTCATTATGGGTTCTCTTGTAGAGGGAGGCCAAGGGAACAATTTGTTTATCTTGCAGAATATTGGGGACAAAATGATGGAATTTTAAAACACCTTTCTTTCTGAGAGTACTACTCTCTTAAGATAAATAAGTTATTCAAGTACCCATACTATAGGACAAGCATGAAAAGCATTGCACATACGGTGGATGAAGTATGCAAGAAGGTGGGAACTAGATGGTTTCCACCCAAATCCAAAACAGATGAAGAGGATATGGATGTGCACCTTCATCCATCCACAGTCACTAAAATGATCCATGATCAAACTAACTCTAAATTTGGATGAAGAAGAAGATTCCCATATGGAGGATTTCCATTAATTATCATATTATTTAAAGGTAAAATAAGAACTAGTGTGAACCATCAATGATGTAGAAGTACAATTGCGAGAGACAAGTGACACCCTATACATGGGTGATAGAGTACCTACTGATGGGTTCTCAAGTTTCAGTGAGACATCTAATAATGGATGTCCACCTATTTATGTTGGTCACATAGATATTCATATTGAGGAGATGGATGCAAGTAAACATTCATTTGAGCATAGAGACCTTGCAATTGAAGATAATACCTAGGATAGACTTCCACTTCAACTCTTCAACTTCATGAGTTTGATTCTACAGATGATGAGGAGGAGGTTCAGTCTCATGATCCTTCCTACCTAGTAGGGAAATTTTAGCTGGATGAAAATAAGATCAAGAAATACTTACAAATTCTCCATGACATTCATGCTTCAATATCATATCCATGTTGGATATTTTCTTCATTGGAAGATTCATCTTTCCTTGAATCCATGGAGAATATCCAGAGAGAAACGTCTACAATCCAAGGTTATTTTTCATACATGCTTTCAGATAGATATCACTTGTATGATCTTGTTCATATGTTGCGTAGAGAATACTTGAAGAATGAGGAGGATATTTGCAAGGTCAATTATGATTTTATTGCCACCCAATATTCATTGAGAAACACTCAAAGTGGCTCTCTTGGAGTCTCAGGTGGAGATAGAGAAACTTCACCAAGAGTTGCAAAGATCACATATTCCCTCGTGTATTCCAAAAATACATTCTCCTTTTGTTGATGGCATTCATAGTTCTATGGAGGAACCTCATGAGATGGTGGTTCATGAGGTTCATGATGGCATTCATGTGCTTGAGTATTTTTGGGATGCAGATGATGATTTCCAAGAACATGTCAATTTCCATAGTGAAACTGATCTCTCTCATGGAGTGGGTCCTTTCTCCATTGAAGAGTTAGAAGAGATCCTTAGTGTTGGACCATCCCTTGATGGATTTGATTCATCCACATCTTTGGTGGATACTTGTTGTAGAGGATTGGTTCATAGTCCTTCACCCCACAATTTTATGTCAACCACAGCATTTGGGAATGAAGGTTGTTTGAAAGGATTCTTTCTCTTAGTGCCACATGAGGACAAGGATGCTCCCACCTTCTTTGTTGATGGGTGTAGGGACATACCATGTGATGTGACAAGCGCGACTTTCTTTCCTCCAAAGGACATTGAAGAGTCCTTAGCTTTGGGAGATATATATGAGTACATGCCACTTGAATCAATAGGAATATGTGATTATTTATTCATGGATTTGGAAGATAAATATATCACCAAAATGGAGGATCAAGGATACACTAAACTTGCTTGCATCAATAGATAATGGTTTGACATGCATGACTTAGAAGAAATTCCTCATAAGCTACCTATATGCAATGAAGACTTAGATTTGAATAAGGTATCTGATTAAATCTCACTATAGATTAGCAAGATAAAAATTCTATTCATCCATGGATTGGGTGGATGGATACATAGATAAGATGGAGATTCATTTAGGTAAAAATTATTTTTTCTTCTTGATAAATATTTTTTTTACCAATATTGTTTTACCATGTGAGCAGAAACAAAGATATATTTTTCAGCCATTAGATACCTCTAGTAGACATGCACATGAGTATTGGATATACAATCAAATGACAATAATTTTCAAAAGTATGGGAAGTGATGAGCTTCCAACATGGCTATGGGATCCTCACATAATTTGGAATTCCAACTTGTTCTAGATGATCAAGATGTCAAGTGGAATGCTACATAAACCATGGGATCCAGGAATTACATGGAGTAATAGAGTGTTTCTGATGATATGTGTGTTTGGGTGGATGAAACATACTTAGTGTGATCTAGGAGGGTGATTTAGCCTTCATTTCCACAAGTTCATCCATGAGAAGATATGGTTTGATTTACTACATGGAAAATCATATAGTGGATGCACTCAATACTATCCTCCTTTGAGGGTTGGAAGTTTTCATGAGTCTTGTGGTGGAGAAACCAAGCAGTGCAGAGGATGGATTAGGAGACACTTCCTCAATATGAGATTTATTTGGGACCATGTTATCATCTTTGGTCTCAATTATTTCATACGCATGATTCATGTAGAACTATGTGGGATAGGCATGCCTCTCGAGAGGGAAGAGGTGCATAAGGTTAAGTCTTCCACCAAAATTTATCTTCACTTTGTCCATCATCATCAGATTCTCTTGAAAGACAAGTTTTTGCAAGAAACATGTCCTTGTTTCCATTATGACCATTCTGAATTTTTTTGCATGAGACTTGGTTTGGTTAGTTCACATGGTAATATTGGTAAAGAAATTTGGTAATATTACATATCTAAAGAACTTTGGTAATATTGTGTTAATTCTCTTTGATTACATTTTGGTTCATGGTAGGATGTTGAAAGAAGTGCGCCTTTGGTTTGAAAACTGTCATGAGTTTTGTTAGAGAAATTATTTCATATCAATTTATTGAACATGAAGTTGGAAGGATAGAGGTATTGCATTTTGGTCCTATGATTGAGCATGGTAAGGGTGATGCACCATGTAGAGATTCATTTGAATGAAGAAAGTAAAGGAGTTTCCTATGGGATAAAAACTTTTGTATATTTACAAGGAATGAATAAAGTAATGGGAACTCATTTAATATCAGCCACACTTGGTTTCACTCCATAATTTGTTCTTACAGATCTATGGAGATGCCTAAATGATGAAGGATTGAATTATGAAAATGATTGCAGCCCTGCCAACAATATGAAGTGGAACATATTTATCCTCTACAATCATTAGAGGAAATTTCAACTCAAAATGGGCCTTTTAACCCAAATTCAAATTCCATGTCATCATGTGTTAGCCAATGAAATTGCTTTAAATTTGAAATACCGTATAGGTCTTAAACAAATTTTTAATATAAATTTGGGGATAGGTATCATAAGAAAAACTATTTTTTTCAGTTATTTCATGGCATCATAACATCATCATCACATTTTTCAGTTATTTCTTTTTTTGGGGTAGCGAGGTCCATCCAAAGTATGTCGTATGGATACTCATTTGATGTGAATTTAATTCCGCATCCAATGAGATCTCCTAATCTAAATTTGAGTAAAAACACATGGAGATATGTCGAAAATACGAACAAAAAAGTAGTTTTTTTCTTTCTTCCTCCAAAATTAATAAATTTTATTTTATTACTTTAACAGTTATTTTATTATTTTCCTTAGGAGGCCCATTTTGAGTTGAAATTTCCCCTAATTCTCTATCAGTACAGGAGAGCAAATGGTTTTGCAAGAAGAGGTGGTCATCTTGCATGTTTTGTTCAAAGCTCAATCCAAACCTTGCAACACAGTTAGACATGGAATTATTTTGAAATCAAGGTCATTCATGAGTTGATGGTGAAGAATGTAAAATGCAATATTTACAAAGAACTCATTTATGAGGAGATGAATTTAAAATGGTGTATGAAGTAGTTTGCAAAATTGGTGGAAAAGTGCCTGAATGTTTCATCATTCATAGTTTCCATTACTTGAGGACAAGCAATTTTTTGGGAGGGGAGGATTTTCATGTCCCCATTTTGGTGACATATGGATCATTGTATTATCTAATTATTCTCTAAGGTTTTAAGAGGAAATTCAATTAAATTTCTTGGAATTAATTTAGAAGGGTCAAAGTATTAATTAATTAAGAGATGTCAAATTTCTTGAATAAAGTTTTAGGAGGCATTTATTAGGGGTTAAATTAATAAATTATTATTTTTATTCATGAAATAAAAAGAGAAATAATACTCAATGGTTCATTGGAAGAAATTTTGACCACAACATAGCTTGTACAAGAAGGAAAACCGAAAAACAATTAAAGATAAGAAAGTTGAGAAAAGAAAGAATAAAAAAGTTAAGGAAAGAAAAAGTGGGAAAGCAAGATTAAAGAACAAAATATTAAACAAACCATAAAAGAGAATAAAATGGTGAGAGAAGGGATAAAATTAGAAACAAGGACAGGGAAATAAAGCAGAATAAAGCAAGCCAAAGCGGAAATGGAGGAAAAACTAGTGGAAAGAAGGAAAATCTAAGGCAGGAAAGTAAAAGTAGGATAAAGCTAGAAAATCAAGAAAAACAATGAAATCATAGAAAAATGAGGAAAATATAAAGCAAGAAAGAAAAAGGTAAAGCATGAAAACATGAAAGCAAAGCAGGAAAAGCTAAACCAAGAAAGAAAAAAGTAAAGCATGAAATTAAGGAAGATTTATCCATCCATGAGGAGGTGTTATCCTCTCTAAATTGCTCAATATTTCATCCCCAGACTATAAAAGAAGGAGTGTCCACCACTAGCCCATGTTTTGACAGTCTGTGTTTAAATTGAGAGCAATTTTGCTTATTTGACTTGGGAGATGTGCCCGTTGTCCAAGCTGGGAGATGTTCCTCTAATATTGAGAGGATGATGGAATTCATCCCTTGTCACTAATTTTTATTGTATATTTTGAATATTTTCCAAGCATGTTCGAAATCCAGAAAGAAGAATTACAAGTATCTTGTTCAAGTTCTCCAATATCTTCTAGATTTCTCTTTATTCTCTATCATTCTATGAAGCATTCAAGCCCCTATGTAAAGATGAAGAATTTATGGAATACCATATGAATTTAATGTATGATTTTAAATCATTTGTATCAGTCCTGAATTTATTCCAATACAAAAAATTTCATCTTTGAAGTTATCTCAAAGACCTTGTCTAGATTTGCATAGAAATTGTCTAGTTTTCAGAAATATTATTGTAATTGAACTTATACTCCATGAATTCAAAATATTTATATTCCTAAATTTATTTAAAATCATAATTATCATCATACATGTCTCACTTTTAATATTTGAAATCCTTTGAGTTCATTTGGAATCCCTCAATCAAGACTAACTAAGTTGTCCTATAATTGTCTTAGCTAATATCTTACTCTCAAATAGTGTCAAAATTTATCTAAACTTTATTAATTCTACCTATGAAAATACAAGGGATCTATTTTTCATATTCTTGGGTTCCTAGGATCCTGGAAGTTGACCTCAGCCTCACTGATGCTCGAAACTTAAATGATCGTGGGTGCTTTGTGCAAACGAAACTTGAGAATTGTGCATCTTTTGTGCTAAATATGAATGAATTATGATATAATGTGCATATAATGCATTTTTTCATACCTTTAATTATCTTGTTAGTGATCCATTACATGCGTCTATATGAATTTTAAAATAACCTAACATTGTTTCCAAGAAGTCTAGTCAATCCAAGTGCATTTCCAACACCTAGTCTTAGTCTTGAGTTTTCTGATTGATTCTTGGTGTTAGATTTAATATATCATGATCTATGATTTGGGGATATTAAAGTATCGATAATTATAAACAACTCTCATCCTCACGTTTTGGAACCCCTTTTACAATGAAAATCATAAACTAAATAGAAGAGTACAATAGACAAACTGTTGCTATCTCTCCAGAAACAAACCTAACAATAACTAAAATTAAACATAAGTCTCAAATTATTGATAGGAAATTAGAATATTTTACGTAATATCTGTGAATCTCCCTTGAATATGCAATTGATCAAATTTATTGAATACTCTGCCACTTTGGATGCTCGAATAGTGCTTCAAAATCTTAATGACAGACTCAAAATGTGCTTGAAATTTCATATTTGAGGATGACAACCTAAAAATGCTCATCAAGTATTTGATGTAATTTGACCCTTTGACTGTTGATATAATACCTTCCCCTTCGACTCTAGAAGTGATAATATCTCTTCACAGCTTTCATGTGTTCTAGATGCTTGGTTGTTAAAAAATAATGAAACTACTCAAACTCTTGTGAATGAAAACACATTCTACTCAAGATCCTTTACAAGTTAGCATTTGATTAGATTTAGTATCATATTTATATCCATTTTTACCAGGTTTAAGCTTCAACCATAAATCATACCTTTTATATAAAAGAGGAAGAGAAACACCATTAATATTATCTTCCCAATTCATATCTCTTTCAAAAAATGACATTTGATAGATTTTTCAACACATTAAAAGATTCCTTTACCTGAATAAAATCATGATCTTGACAATCAATATTGAAGTGTGGCAATCAAAAACAAATGTTTAAACCATATAGTATGCCTTATTTCTATATTGGTGCTTCAAAGTCTGTTAGCCGTTACATAAAGATACATTTTTAAGCCTCTCTCGGTCTCCTATATTGCTCCAAGTGATAATCCATATCTACATCTTTCACCCAGAGCTAAATTCAATAATAAAAACTTTGAAAATTGTCATTGCATGCATATTTTCATGTTTGAGCTGTGCATTTGGAATATAATCTTGGTCAACAAAAAATCTTCAAAAGGAATCCTGAATTTGTTTGTGCCATATGTGATTCTTTGCATCCTAGGGTTCTGAGAATACATGGCACTTTCATTGTGTAGATTTAAAACCTTATTCAAATCTCTATGAGGCATTTTTCCATTTATCTTGGGATCGAGCATGCTTTTAATGACCATGATGTTTGGTGCATGAAGATTTAACTTCCTATTGATTTAATTTCAGAAATAGCATTTGTTGCTCATAGTTCAACACATAACTCTCACGCTAATTTTTTTTAAATTTGTTTCCATTATCATGAAAATGTCACTTTACGACCTTGAAAGGAATCCACACTTTCCATACTATTGTACATGAATCCTCTAAACGTGACTTTCAAAAACACCAATTTCCTGCAACATAAATGAGAATGACACAATTTTTACTATTTTAGATGTTGTAATACATTGTGCATGATGATGACCAATAGACTTCCCTCGATGCACTTGTGTATGATTGATTTGGATTATGATGTGGCTTTCCTTGACACTTCAGAGGTAATGTCATGTGAATTCGGCATTGGTGTACCTTTTTTTCCTCTATAGAGCATATCCCACATGAAACACAAAAACATACTCATAATACAATATAATAACAATTGTTTTATTGTATTCTTGATGCATAGTGCAATCTTTTTCTGAGATCCCTCCTTTATTCCTCGTGTGGAATTGTTGATGCTTGGCATTTGAAATAAATTTGATCATGGGTCTCAATGATAATGCTATGTCCCTCTGTTATATGCATGATAATCCCAACTCTTTTTAAATGAACATAATAAACCTCTTGGGAATATCCTTAACATTTGGGCTTAACATTTAGTGATGTTGACTTGCTCTTGGTTGTATGATGACTTATAAAGATGATTTGGAGATTGAACTTAAGAACCAATTTCTTTTGCAAAAAAAATCAAAATACTAAATATTTTAATAAAATAATAGAAGCCTACAAATATTGAAAGCAATGATCCTATTAAAAACCAAATAATTTTTTGTTAAATTAAGCAAAGAATGTGCACATGGAACCCCAAGAATTTTTGGTTTTCTTTTCTTTGTGAAATCAGGTTATTTCGTTGCCGAAAGCTGAAATTTTCTATGAAGTAGAAATTTGTACCAACACATGGTACAATTCCAAACTCCTTACCTCCATTAGAAATTTCACGCCAAAGAACTCTAAAACATATATAAATTAATGAAAGTATCATTGATTCACTTGAAGGTGTGTTATCTAAACATATACTTGTTAACTCAAACTCAACATATACTTATTACATATCAAAATCAACATATACTTGCTAACTCTTTTCATTCTAAATGTGATTGAGATATATGTAGATTATTATATCATTATTAAAATCTAGGTGTATTATTGTTGTTAGGAAAAAGTTAAGGATAGAGATGATAAATAGTTCTTAACTAAGTTCTCGTATTGTTAGAATTTTAGTAGATTCGTTTAATACAATTGGGATCTTGTTCAAAGGATCATAATGTGGCTCACCATGTGTTGTCATAATCAATCGTGAACAAAAAAAACCAGGTCCCTTCATCTTCTTAAGCCTACATTCGAACTTATTAATTTGAATGTCAAAACACTCCTTAGGTATTATGTTAGAAGAGAACAACTTGAAATAAGTTAAATAGATATCCAAACCTTCATTGGCAGGTTTCCATGCTCTGATATGAAGCTCATCAATGCGGTAAAGGGACTGATCCAATATTTTTGGCATGAAAACTCTAGACCTTCTTCCAACCAAAAAGATGTACTAAAATTGAGAAGGGGTTAAATGGATTGTGAACCCTATATTAAATATTTTCTTGACATGACAAAAAAACATTATATGAGATATTGAGGCATGAACATAATGAACTTAACTTAGGCCAAAGATCCTTTAGGAAATCCAAACCATGGTATATTGAAATAAAAACAACTTTTAATGCATGTTTTTGTTGATACCACATTGAGTACGGTTACTATTATCACATACACACATTGCATGTATTCTATAACACTCTTGTGTAGGAATGCTCAGCTACATTCTTGTTGATCTGTCATCTAGAGACTTTATTCATACAATTTTGTGTAGAAGGATAGGAGGTTTCACGTATTAACAAAAATATTGTGTATGTGGGACATGGTGAGGGTGTTGTGGAATGACATTATTGGACAAATGCATACATGTGATTGATGACCATGAACTTCGGAGGCAGGAGGTGAACTTGCAATCATTCAAAAATGTCATACATGATATTGATGGATTGAATGAAAGAAGAAAGATACAATTGGTCACTTCTTATGTTAGTAATGAGTACTTGAATACTATTTTTTCTTCAGATTGCAATTTCATATGTAACAATCTATTGATATATGTTTTTATTTTTTATCTATTAGGTGCACGTTTGCAACTTCATGGAGGGATTCTTTTGAAAAGACACAACAGTATGTAAATCATCTACATGTGGCTCATTGGAAAGATGATCAATATAGAATGTGCAAGGATACATTTACTATTGGGACTAACTTAAATGAGTGGTCAATTTTGTGGAAAATAACACTCTTCAACTGTGGAGCGAGATTCAAAGCCAATATTATCACACAGAACAATTCAACATAATGGTACATATCACCTACATGCATGGGGAAGATATTGAATACAACAAGGTTATATTAAAGGAGTATCACTTCTACATAAGTGATGATAGGTATTACGACTTGGATATTGTACAACGCAACTTTGAATTGTTCCACAATCACTTAAATACTAACAACATATAGATGGAACAACAATGGATTTGGTCTAATGGTTGTGTAGGGAAATTAAAAAATTCTCCTCTCTTTCAATGGTTGTCTAAGATCTGTATGTATTATTGTTTCCTTTCCCATTAAGCAATTCTTCCTTTTTTCACACTTTATACTAAGGAATACAATTCCTTATCTTGTGTTGGATAGTTAATTATATCTTGTGTAAAGGTTTCAGAATGGTAACAAATAGGTTTACCTTGTTGCCTCAAGACTACTCCCATGGCATATCTACTTGCATCAGTCTATATCTCAAATGGTTGTTGGAAATATGGAAAAGCCAAAAATGGTGTTGTGCTTAACTTCTCTTCCAATGTCTTGAAGTCTTTTTCGTTGCTTGCCTCCTGTTTGAAAGACTCCCTTCTCGAGCAACTCCTAAACCTACTTTTTTTATCTATGCATTCACTATCACTTATGATACCTACATGCCAATGTTAGGAAGAGGAGCATCCTGCTGCAAATAAATCTCATGTTCAATCTCCCTCTTTGGAGGAAACCCCTTAGGTTCTCGAAACACCCCATAATAATTAGAAATGATTTAAAATAATCCATGCTTATGACCTAGACCATAACCTGATACATATTTCTCTTTTAGTTTAATAATCATAAGAACAAAAGAGTTACTAACATTCACAAGTCTCTTCATTTGTCCTACACTTACTAAAGAAAAGTTGTTCTTCATTGGGTGAGCTCTAACAAAATATTCAACCTTGTCCTTGAAAAGATGATACTTATTTTCTTCATGATAAAATATGGATTTCTGTCATATAGATATGGGTTACCCAACATGATTCTGCATATGTAAAGAGGGACAACATCTACTATAACTTTTTAAAAAAACTTAGAAGTAATTGTAAATTTAAGTTTACATTGTTAGTGACTTGTAATTGACTGTCCTTTTGTACCCAACCCAAAGCGTACAAGGCTTCACATGAGGTTTAGTGTTTAATCCCAACTTGTTAACAATTGTTTCTTAAATCAAAATAACTTAGGACCCACTATCAACCAAAGTATCTACCTTTGTATGAATCTCTATGAACCTTATATGGAAAATCTCATTGATTTTCTTATCATCATTTTTAAACTTAGGAGATTGAATATAAGAACTTGAGCTAAAAGACATTATACATTTGCTTCCCATTGCAGTGATTTTTTTTACCACAATGACGACATGCAGGCTTCTCTACCTATTTATTTATTGTAGCTATATATTATTACACTTATCTTTTCCTTTTGATTGTTTCTAGAACATAGGTGGTTTCTTATATACATTCTTCATACCATGTTTCACTTTGCTAACTTTAAGATGAGTAGTTTGTATTGACACTTCATCAATGTTGGTAGGATTAAACATCAAAATAGTATAGTGAAGATAAGAATGAAAACCACCAATGTACTTAATAAGAGTTTCACGAGTGTGTAATGAAATTACCAATGCTAATGTTTTCTTTTTAAATTCTTGAGTATAATATTGAACACTTTTCAAGAAAATTTGTCTTAGATGTAACAATTCAATCATTGATGTTTGAGTATATGCCAAAGGATAGAATTGTTTCCTTAATACAAAGATAAATTTAATCCAAGAAGAAATGATTTTACGAGAGAATGATAACAATTTGGTCATGATTTTTATGTTTTTATGAATATTGACATTAACTTTAATTGCAAAGGCATTAAACATAATGAACACATTTTTGTGTGGTTATTATTTTTAGGTATTAAATAATACCCAAAAATTAATATTTAAATCTTAAATATAATTTAAAAACAAAAATATTTAATAAGTGTATCTTTAGTTATGGAATTTTTTTTCATAATTTGAAGAATTTAAAATAACCATAAGAAAATATTTTATTGTCAAAAATCTTATAGAATTATAATATTTGGAATTTAAAAAAATATCTTTGTATTTGAAAAATAAATATGATGATTTCAAACAAAATGTGATCCAATCTCATTTTCATAATCTTTGTTGTAATACCTACCTTCCTAGCTTTTTAAGAAGTAAAAATTATAACCTTTGCGAGCTTCTCTCCAAGCTCTTTGAACATAGAAATACAATTTTAAAAGAAACTAAATAATTAATTTGTTTAGGCCGGAGAGACCAAAGTTTAGTTTAACCACCATCATCATCATATATATTTTTTTCAATTAAAAAATTTATATTTTTTTAAAAGTTTACTTTTTTTTTAAATGAAAATAGACCTTATAAATTTTACTCAAAAATAGAAAAAATAAAAATTCTTATCAAATTTTTAAATTAATTTTTATACATAATAACTTAATATTTTTAACAAATAAAACTAACCCACTACCAATTTAAACTAAAATTTACACCCACACTAACCAGTTTTAAAATTTACATCTACATTTTTTAATTTAAATAACTACTTTTTCATCTAATTCTCGTGAAAAAGAGTGCAATGTGGACCTATGTAGCCATCCCCTGAATTATATTGCCCTCTCACAGATTAATAATTAAATTATATTAGTTGTAAACAAACAGGATTGGCATCAACGGCCTCTTGGCTTCTTGGATTGATATCAACGACCTGGAAAATTATTTAACCAAAATAGAAAATAAAAATTCTTATCAAAATTTTAAATTAATTTTTGTATATAATAAATTAATTTTTTTTAACAAATAAATTTAATCCATTACCAATTTAAACTAAAATTTACACTCACACTAACCAATTTTAAAATTTACTTCTACACTTTTTAAGTTAAATAACCACTTTTTTTCATCTAATTCCAGTGAAAAAGAGTCAATGTGGACCTATGTAGCCATCGCCATGAATTAGATTGCCCAGTCAGAGACTATTAAAGGAGTAATAATTAAATTATATTAATAACTAGATTGCCCACTCAGTGACCATAAAAAGGATTAATAATTATATGAACTAGATTGCCCACTCAGAGACCATAAAAAGGATTAATAATTAAATTATATTAGTCGTAGAGAAACAGGATCGCCATCTAAATGCACACAGATTGGCATCAACGGCCTGCTGGCTTCTTGGATTGATATCAACGGCCTGCCAACTTGCCCACTCCATATAATATTGTATTCTATTTTATATAAAAATATCTAGATGGGCAACTCGATGAATTCATTATTCAAAAGCATAACAAACCTAACTGATTAGGGTTCCTAATATGTGCAGCATATTTAGGGGGTGGGCTAGCTATGGAGCAAACCTCCCTCCAGGTTGACTTTGCTCCTCCTCCGTTCGATGGAGGGAGGTTTGCTAGCTAGCTTATTCCTATAGGGTTCGGATTGGTAATGGATTTGTGTATGGCATTGGATATGTACGCTAAAGGATTTCCTTGCGAATAATAAATTCGTAATGGATTTATAATAAATTTCGGTTATCATAGATCTTTATAAATTAAGTACCAACATATTATAGAATATCCATTCGCGGACACAAATCAAGTCGGGGACATTGTTTTGGTGAAAGGATTTCAGTGACAATCATGGGTGGAGACAAGCTCAGGACCAACAAAGAATCGAAGAAAGTGAAAAAACCTGTTGCAGCTGCATTCTTTAAAGTAGAAGTGAAAGACTTCAAGGTGTTCGTGCAAAAGCACACAAGTGCAAGCAAGGATGATAATGTCATTGACAATAACAAGCACGAGAAAAAGAAGACCCAAAGGACGTTAGTCACGAAGAATGCAGCAGCACTGGATCAACCAAATAATGTTTCGGATGCGTCATCAGATTTTTCAGCTGTGAATGCAAATAATGTCTACTTGGCACTGCAATCTCGCTTTACCTTGGAGACGCCATCAACTATAACTAACAACCTTATGTTGGAGACGCTAGCAACCAGCCATCCCGTCCAACCAGATATCTCAGCAATCACGTCTCCAGGGATGAGTTTTATGAGAGCTTCCTTTCATGATCTTCTGAACCAAGGTAGAGGCCTCAAGAACCCAGCAACCAGCCAGCCCCTCCATGAACTATCAGATCCAATCCCTACACATGATATCTCACCAATCCTGCCTCCAGGGATGACTTACACAGAGCTTCTGAACAATACAAATGATGATGATCTTATGAGAAATTACTTTCATCATCTTCTGAACCAAGGCAGAGGCCTCAAGAACCCAGCGACCAGCCAGCCCCTCCAAGGCAGAGGCCTTAAAAACCCAGCAACCAGCCAGCCCCTCCATGATAGCCCCTCCATGAACTATCAGATCCAATCCCTACACATGATATCTCACCAATCCTGCCTCCAGGGATGTCTTACACAGAGCTTCTGAACTATACAAATGATGATATTATGAGAGATTACTTTCATGATCTTCTGAACGCAGGAGGAGGCCTGAAGAACCCAGGTCGTCCATTCATTATGAGGCCCAACCCCCACCTATGATATCTTTCATGGGATGGGTTTTACAGGTAATCTCTTTGATGGTCATGCCTTTCCAAGATTTACATATGTATTTCCACTGATGGGTTTTGCATGATATATTATTATAACGATTTAAGAATTTATTAGAAATAATGTTAGATCTTGTTTTAAAATGGTCAAGTTAATTTTAGACTAGCTTCTAAACATATGTATGCTATGGATGAAGAAACTATAACTCATTTGTTGGTGAAATGTAGTTTAACAAAACTTATCTATGGATGAAGAAACTATATAACTTATTTGTTGGTGAAATGTAGTTTTACAAAACTTAACTAGAAGGAAGTAATCTCTTAATATTCATGGGAATATGGACTTTTAAACTTTTTGTTTTAGCCTGGAAAAATAGTACTATTCTATTACTAAGGACTATAAATACTTCCTAATCTGTGACATGTAGAAAAGTTGGTGGTTGGGTATGGTTAAGGGTTGGTGAGGTCCAAGCAGCAGCCATGTTAAGGGCTTGTGTTGTCGAGGCCTCGTAGAATCCCAGGGTGATTTTGATGGCTTAGATGACCCTGGTTAGATGCCCCTGGTGGTTGGTGCTAACTTAGCCAATGGAAAACCTGCTAGTGAAGGGTTCTTCCAGTTATCCAACAAAAAAAATTACAAATATTTCCTAAACTTTATTTTTTTTTCTGTTTTAAGAGGCCAAGAATCTTACTCAGAGTCTGCTCAAAAATTACCATCACATTGAATGAATTATAAATAATAATAATAAATAAGTCTTAAACCTTGCAGAATTTTTTCTATATAAATAGTTTTGGATGACATTCCAAAAAATACATTTTGATGGGGAATCACAAGATGATATTTGTGGAGCTGGTGTGACTGTCATATAGGTTAGGTTCACCACCGTTTGCATTTTGCATGACCTTATGACCATGTCACTCTCGCCTTAGGTACGAACCCACTCTATTATGTCACGGAACCTTCTTGCTGATATAGAAGTGGCATGATATGAGTGGTAGAGCCTTACCTCACATGGGTACCCTAGTTAGCGCCTTATTTGCATTTGGTGCCCATGCCGATGTTTCTCCTTTTTTAGGGTGTGGGAGTCCGTTGTATAGTATTGCCGTGACATTTAGCAAGAGCCTCATACTCCTCTTGATCTTATGCTGGCCATGTTCCTCCCGGACTCCCCTTATATCAAGTTGTGAATGCATTTTCATTAGCTTTGCCTGTCTTATTGAGCTTTATGCCGGCTCCCCTGACATTGCGTTTCAGCCTTATAGCCCGAGCTTGTCTCATGTCTAGCCATGCAGAGCCATTT
>LPNX010021651.1:8938-51458 GCA_001517045.1 Pseudotsuga menziesii
CCCCTATGCCATTGATGGAGAGATCAACCATCATGACCACTGTCATCAGCTTCACTATGCCCTTGGCCTTCCTCATGCACATCACGAAGAAAATAGCCTAGGTCTGAGAACTACAAAAGTTAAAACCGTGAACTCTGCAAGTCAGTTACATACCACATATTTAAATTACATGTACAATGTGACAAAAAATTAAATATATTTGAAACAAATATCTATGAACTCACCTCATTCGAGTCGAGTGTCAGGATTGGGAAGCTGGAACCTATATTTTGAGACGAGCCTTCATCAGGACATAGATGATGAGTAAAAACCCACTCATCTGTAACATCATGACGGCTTCAACGCCCTCATCTATAGCTTCCTGTGTCTACGTCTATTTCCATGACATGAAAATAGATATATTAATGAATTACAAGTTGAACTTGAGAATTACAATTTGAACATAAATGTGCAAACAATTCAAACATAAATAACTAGTAACTCGTCGACTGGCGTGTCGTGAGTAGGATTCAGGAGGGGCTGTGTAGAATCCTGTGCAATTCCCTTGCCTCTATCCTATACAATATAAACAAGATAAATGACAAAAGTTATAAAAAACAAAATTATTATGTTTTCACCAATTGAATCATTTATAAATTCAAATTTAGGATGATAGTTAACACATATCCCATCAACGTGGGTAGACGAAACTATAGTGGGACCTCAAACCGATGCCTCATGCCAAAAAGGACCTCCATGAAACTAGGCTCCTGCATGGAGGTCTAACACAAAGAAAAGTATTAGTTAAAAAATGATTCATTTGAGGATACATTACAATCAAGAAAATCAAATGACGACAATAAAATGACGATAATAAAGATATATATGTCCCATTGGTCAAGGCCTACATCTCTCATGTAGTCAAAAATATGCATCGTACGCTATGATAGCATACTGTAGCATTGTGTCATGATAAAGAAGGCAGATAATATCATCATCAACCCACTGTAACTAAATCTCTGTAGGTGCACTGGGTGCTCTTCTTTTCTCTTCCTGCATAACCATCATGGTACCATGCATTGTCATGCATTTCGCCACTCCTAGTGCACTTAGCTCCTCAATTGCTATCTGAGATGACTCGACTACATCATGTGTCCTAACAATGGTCATGTTAGAGAGAACTACCAAAGGATCTACCTCCGGCTGAGCTCCAGGGTCTCTCCTAGCCATAATACATGCATGACTGTGTCCCTCACAAGCACCGTAGAAGCTCGAGGGTGTCCTAGTGTAATCTAGGTGCAGCTCGAGGATAAACTCTACATATATATGTTTTGTAAAGTACAGTGGGACCTATTCATGGTGGGGAAATATGCCCCACACTCCAATTAACCTGTCATAGACATAAGGCGCTGTAACCTCTAGCTTAAACTCCTTGAGTCTAAGGGGTTGACTAGTGGGGCAATTAGGAGGGATATCAAATAATGTTCCCTTCACATCATGCCCTGCTATTGCATCTCTCAATGGAAGGCATTTATTAGGATCCATCACTGCGGCCCTTCTTCTATGACATGAAGTGTCCCAAATAGAACTCAATGGTTTGATGGACCTGTAAATATTCACTATATTGTCTACTGCATCTAATATCATCCACATCAAACATGATGTAGGAGAGTGGTCTAAAATGGAGTGGATGTTAGAGCACAAACAATCACACTGACTGGTAATGTCTTGCAGCATGATGCATGTGATGTCATCCTCCCATGCTGCTTCCTCAAGAGGGTTGGGGCCTTGCTATGTAGTCGCAACACCTGAAAATAAGATGAAAACATAAATGTCAATCACAATACATACATCAAAAGTAGGTGAATTTGAAATCAATATAAATTAAAGGTACTGATAAATCAAAGAAAAATGTATATGAAGTTAATGTAGCTGTCCCATGGGAAACCTCTCCACCAACACCAGAAGTATCCTCCTATTCGCTTGCATGCATAGAGCGTCTGTCAAAGTGGCTGCCGCTCAAATCCCTAGCAGGAGTGTGTGTCGGTGTAGGACGCCTCGGTGAACCTATGAAAATAGAGACATATAAGTTGATGATTAAATATACACATTTGAAAAAATTTAATTTTATGTAACTAACAACAAAGAGTACATCATGCGCAATTGTATACTTATGATTCCTTTGGCAACCTCCGAGGCGAGGAAAGGTCGCAGATCCACTAGTGCTCTGCCTTCGGCGAACTGAAGAATCCCGCTGTGTATATGCATCTAGATGAAATACATATTTATATTAATATTTATCATAATAATGATATTTATATGATAAAAATGAGATAAATTAATCTATATTTTAGATATAAAATGAGTTTGTGTAAAAATGCCGCTTACTAAGTCTAATATGCCTAAAATTTGTAATTGTTTCTACGACATAGAAGCCTCCTTTTTTTGCTCACATATTAAATTATGGTTTGTTTAGATATTTCTATAGGTTAAATTAGAAACCTTTCTTTTCTAATGATGAAATATTTCATGTTCAAAAACCAACTCTAAATAGGTTATATTATGCTCAATCTGAAGTAAAAAATGAAGCTTTTAAAGATTTTCCTTCACAAAAAATAATATATTTAAATATGTAATATAATATTTTATAAAGTATTACACAATTATTCAATTATTATATGTTTTATAATGACGATTAGACTTATATAAAACTCCTTTAACTATGTGAAAATGAGGGAAATGAGTTTAAGTGGACTGTTGACTAATGGTAAAACACTCCAAAAATTTGTGACCATTCATGGATTGGTCTTTGAAAATGTCTAAAATGTTGGGTGTATACCTAAAATGGTTTGAAATTGATCATGAAAACCAATGTTGGGGGCTGAACTAAAAGGGAATCCTACTAGATCGACGGTTAAAGTGGTTAGGTACCGATCTACTCCGATCAATGCTTATTCCTTTATATGAGCATTGATAGTTTGATTATGTTTACTTTCTCTTTTATTCTTGTTTTGGTAATAACATAAGTTGGCCTTCTTTCATTTTAGGTGTTATTCATGGTGTTGGAGCTGAAGGAGCCCCAATTACATATTAATTCCCTTATTTCCCCATGGACATATTTACACGATAAGGCCCACTTCCACTTCCCGAGGCGCCTGTATCCCAATCGATATTAAAGAATGATGCACTTCAAATCAAGTGTCCTTCCCCCTATATATTTTCATCTATCCTTAAATCTTATCCTAGGTGAGGTCTATGTTATACCAAAATATCATTACGCTTATTTTATGAGATAGGTATTCCCTTGACTGCTCCAATCCCTTAAAGTTTTCCCTAGTGAAATGAAGGAATAAATTAACCCCTTGCAATTTTCCCTCTTTTGAGTTGGTAATGCTCTTTCCCCATTGAAAAAAAGCATTACCCAAGAAGTAAAGATCCAGAACTACTCTTGATACATGAGCAAAGAGCGATGCCACCACTTCTAGCCCTACTGTAAGAAGCGGCACCCCATTATCACCGCTTGTTTTCTTCATTGGAAGAGCAGTGCTTGAGTTTTGAAGGAAAAAAAGAGAATATTCGAGAGGATTCTCAAAGCTGACCCCCGTGGAGCCTCATCCCTATGGTTTAGGACTAGCTGGAGCTCGATATCCTCCTTTTTAGGATCTAATCTCCACCTCACCCATGAGATCCTCAACCATACCTATCCTCCCATGCCTTTAAATAATGGATCACCTTGCTTAGGAAAAAGGAGGAAGAATTTTGTTTCATACCCAAACTATGTCAAAATCATTCTTGAGTCTTTGGAGGCAAGGTGAAGTTAGAGGCAAGGATCCATTGGAAGGAACTCTCAACACCAATGAATGAAGGTTGTAGTCTCTCCAATCATTTATTAATAAAGATGTCTTTTCTTCCCCATATATGCTTCTTCATTTGTATATATTGCTTGATTCCTTGGTCACAGGTATAGATCTAGTTCATGATATTGTATGCTATCATGTTTCTCTTGTTGTTTTCCATCTTTTATAGGTTCTTCTTCAAGGATAGTGAGGACAAAATTTGAGAGAAGTATCATGGCATTCCATTCAAGTGATTAACTAGATCTAGGGAGAGTCTAGAATTCTATGTTTGTGTTTTGTTCTAGACCCAAACCATTCAGATCTAGGAAACCATCTCATTTTTGTAGGAGGTGTGTATTTCCAGCTAACAAAAGTGGCGACTCCACTGGGGATCATCTACTTCGAATTCTGAATCATTGGTAAGTTGAAACCTCCACCTTAATTTTCAATTTCTAGATCTACTTTTCTATTCATATATCTGTATATCTACTTTGAATTTGATTGATTTGAATCTATCAGCTTTGGATATTCATTTTTTTTGTTTCACTGGGTTTTCTAGTGATTGTTTAGGTCCATTTTTCAGTCTGTAGCTTCCTTTTTTGTTTATTTATTTATTTTTCAAATCTCCATCTCGAGCAGCACTCTTGAGCTATGTTATAAGTGTAGTTCTTGAGCTGTCAACGCTCTTCCTCTCTGTTAAAGAAGTGGTGCCACCACCCTTCCTCTATGTCCAAGAAGCAGTGTTGAACCTGGTAACGCCATGGTGTGAACCTACGAGAAGTGGTGCCACCTCTCTTTTGATGTGTACGAGAGGCGGTGCCACCTTTCTTTTCTTGTGTGTGAGAAGCGGTGCAACCTCTTCGTTGGTGTGTACAAGATGTGGTCCCACCTCTCTTTTTCTATGTACTAGAAGCAGTGCCACCTCTTTTTTGTTGTGTACGAGATGTGGTGCCACCTATCTTTTTCTATGTATGAGAAGCGGTGCCATCTCTTCGTTGCTGTGTACAGGGAGCAGTGCCAACTCTCTGTTTCTGTGTACAAGACGTGGTGCCAGGTATTCTTCGTAGCACTATTTGGTATTTGATTCTTAAATTCTTCTTTTGGTATCTGAGATGCATGCTTCAAATTTTTATAGTTGTGTATTGAACTTTGCAATTCATTTTTGAACAGAAAACTCAGTCAATTCATACGTACCCCGCGGACCCCCATTGAGTGTGTATGAATTCATATGTATTTTCAATAATTTTGATTGATGTTGATCTTTTAAGGCTTCATAGTTGGATTTGAATAGAACGTGGTTTTGTTAGATCTCTGATTTTTGTCTTCTTTGATAGAACAAGAAAAGATTCATTTCAGTTTTTCTTCATTTGTTATACATGATTTTTGTATGTTTTTTCTTTTTATCATAAAGTTGTGGAAAAGTCCATATGAAATTTATTGTAAAATTTTGTGATTAGTTCATTCTCGTTTTAGTTGAAAAATCTAAACACTTTTGTACAAAGTTGTAACAATATTTTCTTGCTTTTCATTAGAGATCTCACTTTTTTTTTAGTTCAAAAAGACAAGATTTTGTTTGTTTTAGTTATGAAAGGACCATTTAAGAAAGTGTCTTTATTCTTTGGTATTTATTCTATGTTTCAAATGAATTAACGCCTCTCTCCCTTCCGTAAGTAACGCATACCTTTAAAGTGAAAGTGAAAATTTTGCACTATCATACTTCATGGTTTTACTTTTTATGTCCTCACCTCATGCATTCACCTAACCATTCAAGATAAAATTAAGCGCTAGCTTAGGTTTAAATTTTTTAGCAATTTGTGTGATAGGTTAGTGACGTGCTCAGATGTTGTAAAATGTAGGAGTTGTCATTAATTTATCTGCAATACAACCCAGGACTCATGCGGTTCTTCCACGTACCATCAGTATATCGAACGGCCTTTCACATACCCTTGAGGTATATCGAAAGGTACTTCATGTACTCAATTGTATATAAGAAGGCCCCTTGTGAACAGTTGTGCATGAAACAATACTACTACCAATTTGAGCTCCCACGTACCTTGCGTATATCAAGAGACACTTTTAGGAATCCTCAAACCATATGAGTTACCCTTTTGGCCTATCCCATGAGGTTCCAGACCTTTAATTCACTCCTCTCACATATTTTGCTTGTTTCTTTAGTTTGAATAGCGCTTGTTTTCTGTATAATTAGGATTTTTTTAAGAATAGAGATATATTTTTGTTACATAGTTATGGCTTCACCTTCTAGGACTACCAACCAAGAGACTCCTTTACCTAACATGTCTTTTGTGTTCCCTCCATATGGGGATGTCGGTCCTCCTCTCATGGCTACGTTAAGCCTTCCTAGATTGAATATTGGATTACCTATTTGGTTATTCTCCAGTCAAATTATCCCATTTACACCAGTTGCTTCTGATCTTAATCCTTCATCACAAGAGCATCAACCTCATGTTGATCCCTCTCCTTCTTCACCAGATGTGTCTTCTCCCTTTTTTCCCTCTTCTCCTGTTGAAAGTTGTAGTACTAGTAGTCAAGTGGATAAGAAGAAGAGGAAAAGGAAGATTAAGAAGAATACAAAGAAATAAAAATACAAGTATCAACCAATCACTCCTCCTAGTCCAGAGAGTGTTGATCTGCACACCCCAAGATCCTGTAAGCCCAAATTCCCTTGTAGGCTTTGCAAGGGTGCTCATATTCTAAAATATTGTCATGGTCTGGCCCTAGTTTTAGAAGAGTGGTCTAAGGTTTCCTGACAATTGATGTTATCAGCCTCTGTTCATATTGATGAACCCCCCCTCAACTAGTGACTCTGTGGTTAAGAGTTGAAAGGGTAAATTCAGAAATCCTTGCTTTCTATGTAAGGAGATGCACTTTACTTACCTTTGTCCTTTCATGGATGAATCTTCTAAGTTGTTGGAATATATTACTATTTCTCATCAACGGCTTCCAACAGGTTATCGTAAGTTGTCATTTGACATCCCGTTGGTTGATAATGTGGTTGATCTAGTTCTAACCTCAGTTGATACCATTCTTCCTTTGAAGAGTGGAGTTGAAGTGGTCAATTCGGTTTCATCCATAGTTTATCCAACTCTTCCTTTGAAAGGTGAAGTTAAAGTGGTTGATTCAGTTTCATTCGAGGTCGATCCCACTCTTCCTTCAAAGAGTGAATTCCAAGTGGTTAATATAGATTCATTCATGATTGATCCCATTCTTCCTTTGAAAAGTAAAGTTAAAGTGGTAGAGTCGATGTCATATGCACCCAATCCCACTCTTTCACCAAAGAGTGTTAATACTGAAGTAGTCGCTTTGACCAAATCTTTGACTTGTTCATCTCTAACAGTAGAGAATGAATCGAAATCTACTAAATTTTTTATGCTTCGTTCTGATTGTTCTCGGCAAGAGGAAATTTTGTCTCTTTTGACAGAACCCTCTCCAAGTAATGAGGTTATTTCCTTTGACTGGAGTAACCTAACAGATTCTTGTGTTCATTTGAGTGTTCCTTTCCAGATAGTTGTGAATGTTACTGCTTGGTGGATACCTTGCACTATTGTTGACAAAGGGGATTCTGTTAGTATTCTATCCTCAACTGCTTTGAAAGCTTTAGGTTCTCCCCAACTTGTGCCAGACACTGATCAGATACTAGATTTTAATCAAAGACCTACTGCACCTTTAGGGAACCTTCCTTATTTGCCTATTACATTAGGAGGGAAAACTGTCTGTATTGATGTTATGGTGGTCCAAGGTTCTTAGATTTCAATCTACTCCTTGGACATGATTATGTTTACACAATGAAGGATTTAGTGTCCACATTCTTTAGAGTTATGCATTTTCCCCATTATGGAAATATTGTGACCATTGATCAGCTTTCTTTTGTTACACCCGACCATCGCGTTATGCCTAGTTATCAGATTACCCTAAATGTCCCGCATGTTGTTGTGGATTTTTCCCCTTCTAGTTAGCTTCTTGCCATCATAGGTAAAATGGGGGGCATGCCTCCAGCCTATGGACATAATTTTGGAGTTAAGATGCTAGCTTTTATGTAATGGGGGAAACATACCAACCTCTGGGTATTATGTTGGGTAGGAGCAAGTTTGTGAGAATAGTTCCTTTTGTCTATGTTAAGATCGTTAAAAACTAAATTAGATGTCTGTGAGAATAGTTCATTTTATATTTCAAGATCGTTAAAAAATGAAGTAGGTCTCCTCAAGCATAGTTTACCTTTTGGTTTCAAGCTTGCATAAAAATGAAACCATTCCTGAGCATAGTTCATTTTCTATTTCAAGCTCATTAAAAAATGAAGTATGTTTCCTTAAGCATAGTTTACCTTTTGGTTTCAAGCTTGCATAAAAATGAAACCATGTTCCAAGAAAAGTTACCTTCTATTTCAAGATTGTGTAAAAATGACATAGATCCCCTTCCCTTGAGTCAAGTCTTCCCTTCAGTGTTAGAACTTGAACCTTGTTCTCACCTACTTGATTCTCATTCTTCCTACTCCCCTCGTGAACATTTTCACATTAGTAACTAGGTTTTTTAGGTTAGGTATGGAAGAATAATTGTCAGATGAAATGGAGCTTCTGGGGCATGTTGAGCCCCTAGCAACCATGCTAGGGGTAAGCTTTGCTAGAAATCATGCTGGGGGAAAGATTCCAACCTTTGTATATCATGTTAATGGGATTTTTCATGCATAGTTTTACCTTTGGTTTCGAGCTTGCATAAAAATGAAACCAATC
Organism: Pseudotsuga menziesii; assembly: GCA_001517045.1. Lineage (NCBI taxonomy): Eukaryota > Viridiplantae > Streptophyta > Pinopsida > Pinales > Pinaceae > Pseudotsuga > Pseudotsuga menziesii. The sequence continues at coordinate 17,499 of LPNX010021651.1, forward strand.
TTCGAGCAGTCTTTCAACTTATCTTTGAGCTTGTTAAAAACAATAAGATGGTGTTGAGCTTACTTTTCATTTTTTGTGCTCTGGTTAAAACCTGAAAAGTGGTTTGAGCTTAGTTTATTACTTTTCATGCTCTGGATTCAAGCATGAAAAAGGTTAATAAAGTATTCTTTAAGATCTTTTTGGACTCTTAAAATATGAAAAGATAGTCGAGTACTTGTCTTCTTCATACTCGTAAAAGTATTTGAAGAGTCGTCTCTTCGATGGTAGGTTATCTCTTTTTTGGTTCGGATGGACTATTTACGAAGAAGGAACACTCCAGCCAATCATGACTGGAAGAGTTCTCTAAGGTATTATTTTATTCTTTTTTAGGCCTTAGGGACTAAATCATATGAAAAAGGACCCTTTGGAGTTTTCTTTAGTTTGTTCAGACTCTCTAAACATGAACTACACAGAGTTTTCTTTCATTGGACTCGTTAGCTTAAACATTGAAAGACCCTTTTTGGGAACCAACCCCTCCTTTTTCAGGTTTGTAAAACATATGAGTTTGGACTCATCACTTGATGAGCAAAAATAAGTGTTTGTTACCCTCTTTGAACTCATAAAAATGAAAAGAGGCTCTCATCAATCATGATGGGGAAATTAAGGGAAGGGAAATACATTTCATTTCTAATAAATGGAAGTTGTTAGTCACCTTTCAACATGGCACTTATCTGCATTTCATTCATTCAATTGGGTATTGAGCTTGGTTTTCAGTAGATCCACTTTCATGATTCATACTACTCCTTTGAGTCTCTCAAAGACCATTGTCGCATTGGGTTGTGCCTCGTCAAGTCAATGTTTCCAAGTATTTGGTCATGCTGCGTTATATTCAAAAGGGAAACTGTTTTGAGAGTTTAGACTTGCAGTCAAAACAAATTTTTTGAGTCAGTTACTTTCGAGTCAGTCCTATGGTTACATTATCTACAACATTCCAAATATTTTTTCTGATTTTCTTGTCGTCGATGTGGTATTCATCATGGCCCTCCTTCAATGAGACTATCCCTATTGACAGCAACTCATCATCTAGGAATTAGTGTTACAAACAAGTTTAGTACCTTGAGATCTGTATACCTTAATGACATATTTTCATGCTTTCGACATAGATTTACATCATTGACCTTTGATCGAAAGATTCCACTGGGTGTTAGACATCAAAACATCTATTCACACTCAGTAGATTGTACTAGGTTACCTTGGGAATCATTGACATTAATGGTGATATCCCTCGCACTTGTTAACGGTTCACATCATTGACCCGTAATCAAGTGGTTTCTACCATGTTCAACTTCAGATCATTGTAATCACATGGATATAATCATACTTTGTGGAAGATGAGATGAAGACCCTGGGTATTTGCTAAGCACTCATTGCTTTCCCTAGGTTGCGATGGAGTATTTGTATGAGTCCTAGAATGGATCCACATTTGTATCTTCATGGCTGTGCTCAGATTTGCATTTGTATGAAATAGATCTACATTGCATGTCTAGTAGCTATGTCCAAATATGAGTCTTCTTCACATGGATTTACGCTATATTTTAGTAGCCATGAATTTTTTCTATCTCACATGGATCTATGTTATATTGGTCGGTGTCCATGTTGTGAGTCAGTTGGGACATGTATCAAAATATGATGTAGAAAGTTGGTGATGTTTGAGAAGTTCCTACCTTTGGACCTTTGCCTCGAAACTATACCTTATTCTTTCAAAGTATATTTCCTATCATTTCCCTCTAGCCCTTATACATTGGGGGTTATCTCTATTATACTGACATCTCGTCACCCTCATGTTATGAGATAGGTATTCCCTTGACTGCTCCAATACCTCAAATTTTTTCCTAGAGAAATGAAGGAATAAATTAACCCGTTGCAATTTTCATTCTTTTGAGCTGGTAACGCTCTTTCCCCATTGACAAAGAGTGTTATCCAAGAAGAAAAGAGCCAGAACCACTCTTAATACATGAGCAAAGAGTGGTGCCACCACTTCTAGCCCTACTGCAAGAAGCGATGCCCCATTATCACAGCCTGTTTGCTTCATTGGAAGAGCAGTGCTCGAGTTTTGAAGGAAAAAAAGAGAAGCTTCGAGAGGATTCTTGAAGCTGACCTCTATGGAGCCTCATCCCTATGGTTTAGGACCAGCTAGAGCTCAAGATCCTCCCTTTTAAGATCTAATCTCCACCTCACCCATGAGATCCTCAACCATACCTATCATCCCATGCCTTTAAATACTGGCTCTCCCCCCTTGGGAAAAATGAATAAGAATTGTGTTTCATACCCAAACTCTGTCAAAATCATTCTTGAGTCTTTTGAGGCAAGGTGAAGTTAGAGAAAAGGAGCCATTGGAAGGAACTCTCAACACTAAGGAATGAAGGTTGTAGCCTCTCCAATCATTTGTTAATAAAGAATGTCTTTTATTTCCCATATATGTTGTTTCATTTGTATATATTGCTTGATTCCTTGGTCACAGGTATAGATATAGTTGACTATATTGTATGCTATCATGTTTCTATTGTTTTTTTCCATCTTTTCCAGGTTCTTCTTCAAGGATAGCGAGGAAAAAATTTGAGAGAAGTATCATGTCATTCCATTCAAGTGATTAAGTAGATCTTGGGAGAGTGTAGCATTCCGTGTTTGTGTTTTGTTCTAGACTTGAACCATTTAGATCTGGGGAACCAACTCTTGTCCGTAGGAGGTGTGTATTTTTGGCTAAGAGTCTACCATAACATAGTTCTATAAAATGTATATATAGTGAGCATATAATGTTCTCTATATATCAAAAGTTTCCCTCATAAATTTCCACACTAGTTTGGAACCAAATATGTGGGTACTCTCTTTTTGTATTCCAATATCCCATCATTCACATGGTGTTTAAGGGAATCAAGTTTCCTTGTAGACATACCTTATTTCGAGTAATGACATAATTGAGTATTTTAGCTAAGTTTTGGGTACTCTTCCCGTATATTAGCTATGTTAATTGGCACTCTTCAAGGATCATGACAGCAAGAATCCTCAACAAGATCCTAAGGCACTTTCTTCCATTCGTTAATGATGGTCAAGGTCCCATGACATTACTCTTTTATTTACTGTGCTAAACTTGATTTAATAGAGATATGGTGTATATATATTACATTAATTCATTCTTATTTATGTTTTTGGTTGATAGGGTATATTAATATATATAAATGATTATTTTTATGTTTTTTTTGTTATTTTTGTAGTCTAAAATATTAGAAATAGATACTCTTTGTTTGTGTTGAGAAATACTGAAAAACAAAATTTATTATTTTTCTATTCAATTAATCAAAATGCTATGAACATAGTCTTTACAAATTATAGAAATGAATAATAATTAATGGTATTAATTCTCCGGGTATATATTTTCAAAACTAGATTCATAGGCCAAGTAGAGATATGTGCTACAACAAGCTATTCTTTACAAATTGTACAAATGAAAATTAAATTTTAGTATTAACTCTTTAATTATATATTTCTAGAATAACTTTGGAGCTAATCAACTTATTTAAATAATCAAAAGTTGTAGATAATTTCATATTAAAACCGTATAGCTTTTTATTGAAGTAGACAGATTATGTACTCAGTAGGATATAAATAAAAAATAAAATGCCAAATGTCAAATGAGATCACTATGTATCTATTTGACACTTAAAAAGATAAAACGACCAAGGAATATCAATAAAACCAAAACTTTGCACTTGCACTTCATGTCAATCATTCCGAACATAAAGAGTAAATGATTTGATTTGATTTTTTATATTTAAAGAAATGTCAAAAATAATGCAATCATTTACCTCTCCATAATTTAATTTATATGAGTGTAGGAAGCTCACATTGGAATAGATAGACAGAGATGGAATAATAATCATTGTGCCCAAAGTTTTGTCCAGAACATTATGGAATTTTTAATAAAAATGCAGTAGATCTATTTTCTTCCTCAGTTGCTTATTTTTTATGGGTATTCATGTTAAAAGGAATTTATGTTCATTAACCAATTTGGTTGGACCACAACTTTTACAAATTGATTCATTGCAAGACTCCTTCCGATTTGAGATTCAATTTGTATGTGAAGAGTAATTGTCTTCAAATTGACCCTTAATTTAGTTGATTACCTTAGTTATGTGTGGAAATTAGTTTTAAATAGATAAATTTATATTTACAACATTTTTCTCCATGGGTGTAGATCACTTGGATATGGAGTGCATTGTTAAGGCACTGCTTACAATGTCATAGTTTAAGCATTTGCTAACCATATGTTATGCATTTGAGGTAGCGTGGATGGTTGGAATGGAACACGTGTTGGTATGTGATATTTTTTTGGTTACTTTAATTACTAAGTGTATTTGTCTAATGTAAAGAAATGTCCCTTTTTTTTTAAAATTAATAAGAGAATGTGGATGGATACATCTCCATTTCACACTGAATAGTGATCTAAAAATTATGGTAAAATCTAGTACACTACAACTCAAAGCTCTGGGTTGATGTAAGAATTTTTGTATTCAATGAAGGAATTAAACATTATCCCAAGTAGCGAAACACAAATTAGGGAAAGGTATTTCAAAGTTTTCATTTTATTATGGTGATCCAAGAAATGTTGAGTTTGACCAACTATTTAATGAATCTTATCTTAATGATATATAGAAAATTTTTTTATAAAGTAATAGACAAAAAGTGTAAATGATTTCCAGAAATACAATAAATAATAATTTGTGAAATTGAAATCTTACATTTTATACGAAGTACCATATGTTTCAGCATACTTAGTGAACACGCCGCGAAGAGATTGAGGTTTTTCTTTCCCTACAATAAGCATGATCAAGGATTTGAGACCTACCCAAAATGCATAAAAAAATTACGCCTATCCAAAATTCACAAAAATCTTAATGGCAACAATATCCATATCGTTCTTCAAAGAAACCCTAGTGGCGGATTGTGAAGCTATAGAGAATAGTTTGAGTTTTAGATGTCATTGGTGGTTCTTGAGCTCAAGAATCCACATTAGGGTCTAACACCTTTAATTTTTGGTGACCATATTTTTTCCTTAAAGTCAATTCCCATTTCTCAAAAACTACACCTTTTGAATGTCACTCCAATGAAGAAAAATGGCTATGGGATAGAGAACCCTTCTCAGTAATCTCCCAACATCTAATAATTTTGGATCCCAAGGCCTATTCCAACTTGGCCAGTGGACCGTTAAGTGTTTGCAAAATACTCACATGTTTGGTTGATGTTCCATCATTTAGATCACTATGAAACTGTTGTCACAGTTATCTGGTGGACATTAATAATGAACACGCATTTTTTCATGAACAATAAGAAAAATTCAAGAATCCTAACCTTATTTGTTAGATTTAAATGAACAAGTGAAAGGGTTTTTTATGATTTTACTTTATTGTATTCCTCTAGAATATCAATTTTTATTTAGTTTATTAGTTTTGGATACTTTATCATCATAAAAGTGATTTGATGCCATTATCGAAATAATAATGGTTAGAGAATGGAAAAGGTTTGACAATTATACAAAGCATTTGTTTGTCTTCAAAAATTAGTTCAAATTGTTGTCTTCATTTAAAAAATACATCTCAAGTAACATGTGTTGTGCTTGGATAATGAGTTCTTTCACTTTTAGGGAAGAAAATTCCACCTTACTATTTGTAGGTCATGCTTAGTGATAGGAGTTTGGGCCAAAGGAACACTATAGGCTCAATCCCTATGTTATTCTTGCATCTAGAAATAAATATTATTCGATAGGAGATGTGCACCTATAGAGTGTGGGATGAATGTAGAAAATTGGGTGCAGTGAGCACTAAGGAGAAAACACACACTATGTACCGTATTCATATACCCAAATTAACTAATCATATTAATTAATATAATATAATTTTACAATAAATAAGTTTTTGAATATTTTAAAATGTATAAATATATATTTATTTTAATTATAATATATATTATAATTTATATCAAAATATTTAAATTAAAATATATGGGATGTTTAGATAAATGCCTCTGCCGGTTTAAGGTTCATGATTGTCTCTTGCCTAGGGTTTGGATTTTTCCCAATATTCCATGTATTCTCGAAGGATTGGAAAAAAATGGGTAGCATTTTTGCTTGGCCAGAACACATTTCAAAATTAAACCGAAAGCATAAAAATTTCTGGTTGATAGAAATATTTATAAAACTATAAATTTAATGTTTAAATTTACCAAATTTAAATTAAAATTTTATGAAAAAAATAATGATTTGTCTCGTGTCTAGGGTTGATTAATTCTCTCTATGGTTCATATAGGTTTTTTTTAGTTGGTGTCTTATGGATTTTTTTCAATCCTCCATGTATTCTCGAAGGATTAAAAAAATTTGGGCAGCATTTTTGCTTGCTCGACACACATTTCAACATTAAACCAGCAACATAAATGCTACCTATTGACAAAATATATATAAAACAAAAAAAAACTAAATTTTTAATAAATAACAAATTTAAATTACAATTTTATAAAAATCTGGCAACATTTATGCTTGCCTGCACACATTTCAAACATATTTAACAAAAAAAACTAACCTAAAAACATGTATAACAATGATTTTTTTTTAATTTTAACGTAAAATTTAAAAATTAAAAAATAACGTAAAATTTGATTTAAATTTCAAAAAACTAGTTTAGGATGTTACCTCTTTGCTTCGACATTGTGGTGAAAGGTAGGTTGTGGTTCAGTTTTTCTGGTTTGCATTGTAGCTCGGTCTAGGTCCGTGGATTGTGCCCCAGCTCGATCAAGGTAGCTATGTGGATAAAATGCCAAAAAGAGGCCATAGGTCCCTGTAGCCTTTTTCATAATATTTTTTGCAAAGGGACCTCAATCAAGGTATGTAGCTCGATGAAGGTCTTAACACCTCGATCGATGTTTTCATAAACCCTCAATCAATATTTTTCTAAACCCTCAATCGAGGTGTCAAGAAATCGCTTGAGGGTTTAGCAGAAGCTCGATCGAGGGTTTAAGAAAACCCTGATCAAGTGTTTGTTAAACCCTCAATCGAGGTGTTAAGACCTCGATCAAGGGTTTAAAAATTGATCGATCGAGGTAGGTTTTTTATTTTTTGTCGAATGTGCTTTGCAAAAAAATGTAACCCAGATCCATCAATGCACCCTGAAGGGTATTGTCCAATTGTGACATTCATCAAGGGTCATGTCACATTATGATGTTTTTCTTAAGAATATGATGTGACATAATTCATTAGAAAAAAAGTTATTAAATTCAAGCATCGTTCACTAACCTAAACAATGGTTTAACTATGGTGAAACCAAATTCGACCATGATTAACCAAAGTCGACCATGATTGACCAGTGTAATGTCCTCGACCCTCCGACCGGTGAAGAGGACACTACCAAACCCATTAACCATCCGGACAACTAGCCCCATGAACATGTACATAAATAAAAACTGACAAACTGAAATACTTGGAAGTAAAAACATCCAGAGATGCATAATTGTTTAACATACAATAGAAGCAATCCATGCATTCAAGCATTCGACATGTTCATCGTAATTCATTAAACAGTAAATATAATTGCAGAGATGAAATAGACAAGAATACTTATCTTATGAGGAATTCATCCTACAACCAGCTACGTTGCTGCAACGTTCCACCCAACTATAGGCTAGTGTGCTCCTTAATCTCTTAGCAACACTGCCACCCTCAAGCTGGGCATAATTCCCCAAGGAATAAGGAACAAGCAGGCTTACACATAGCCAAGGATACAAAAATCAACCAAGCCAACACAGTTGGGTTTATTAGGTCCTCAAGGAGTTGGGAAAAGTAGAATGCTAAGATGGTGATCTCTTTAAAGAGATAAGGACACCTACACTAGAACCAGCCTGAATTCTAGGACACCCACACAGACCCAACGCAAGGAAATCAGTCCCTTCTTTGCTATATAGTCCCTTAGGCCCTGACCTCCCTTCTAGTGCTATTCAGGGGTTGTGGAGAAGAAAGCTAGCCCTCTATCTCTATCTTTGTAGTTCCCAAACACAACAGGTTTATCAAGCATACTCCAACCTTCATTCCCACTCCAATACAGTCCAAAGACCAACCACTTAATACACACAGCAAGGTCAAACAGTTCATGGCTCTATGGAAACGAGATGGAAACCAAAATGGTGAACGCAGCTCAGACTAAGCAAAGCAATTCAGAGTTGTTCTTGGCCCTAACGTGGCCAAAACAACTCAGCAACAACCCCAAAAATGTAATGGAACCCACATCAAACCAAATCGTGGATGAAACCAACATCAACCAAAATTTGTGGGGAGAACAACAACCCTGATCTCACCATTGAGGTAACGAGAAATACACAGCCTGAGTTGGAAAGGAGATCCGACTCTCAGCCTAAACAAGGGAAAAAAATAAACATGAAACCACAAATCGATGTGGAAAATACATACACACCCTAGAACTTGAATAGCTCATTCACAAAAAAAAATCGTGGCTGACAGAAAACAACTCCCTCCGCTTTTTGCGTAAGGAAACCGATGAAAGATCCCATTCCTGTGCGTGAAGAGAAGAGAGTGGAAGAATGGCAACCTCCCTATTTTCCTACCCAAGTGAAGTGAAAGAGTCCACTGGTGGAGTGTGCATGTGGGCAAGGACTGGGAGTCCTGCCACACACCACTGCCCAACAATAACTGCCCCAACTAACATAGAAGTTTTTAATGTGGTAGTTGACTAATGAGGAAAGGAAAGGTGAGTAAATCAAAAGGGGTTTAACAGCTGACACATGGATTTTCCCCATAGGCTCAAAGTTCAATAATTCCCCCTCCTTATCCTTAGTAAAACCATGCCCTTTTCATTATGGTTCCATTGAGATAGCTGGTTGGGGTTCATTTTAATTAAAAACGCATATTTACATAATGCCAAGACTATAATGTGTCGTATGTCACGATATACCATCGGCAACGATTTCAATCGCCGAAACATAACATAACCAAATCGATGGTGGTGCTTTTTCCTTTAGCTCCACACCACGATTAATTACAATATATACATCATGTACACTTAATGAAAATGGGTCCAAAACCAGGGTGTTACATTTCCCTCCCCCTTAAATAGCACTATCCTCAGTGCTTTACAAAATTTGAACAAAATGCTACACTGGTATAGCGTCAGTGTTCTGCAAAATTGAGAAAAAGTGGATGTGCCAATAACTTGACACCCTCCAACTCCCACATAGCCTCTTTAGGACCATAGTGCTCCCATTGCACCTTTACTTTCCCTATGGCTTGGTTCCGAAGCATTGTGACCTTCCTGTCAAGGATGCGCATTGGCTCGATTTGGAACTCTCCCTCGAGTTCCACCTGAATCACATCCCAATTTATGACATGGTTAGGATCATGTACATATTTCTTAAGCAAAGAAACATGAAAAACATTATGATCTCTAGTGCTACCAGGAAATGCTAGTCTATATGCAACTGGCCCTATTCTTTCAAGCACTTCAAACGACCCACAATATCTTGGTGACAGCTTGGCACAACTTCCAAGCTTCAAGGAACTCTTCTTTGCCATCAATCTTAGGTAAACATGATCCCCAACACTGAACTCCCTATTCACCCTATGCTTATCTACATAGCTTTTCTGTCTGTCCTGTGCTACTTTAAAAATTTTCCTAATATTTACAACCTCCTGCTCCATCTCCTTGAGCAATTCTGGACCAAGTACAACCCTGTTCACTGGATTATCCCAAGTCACTGGTGTCCTACACCTTCTTCCATACAAAGATTCATATGGACTCATCCCCAAGGATGCCTGCTATCCATTGTTATAAGCAAACTCTACCAAGTGTAAGTAATCTTCCCACTTGGTTGGTTTGTCCATCGCATACATGTGAAGCATATCTTCAAGCACCTAATTAACTTTCTCCATATGCCCATCTATCTAAGGATGGTATGCAGTGCCGAGGTTTAGCTTTGTATCCAAATTTGCAAACAACCCCTCCCAAAAATTGGAAGTGAACTTGACATCTCTTTCAGAGACTATTGCCTTAGGAAATCCATGCAATTTGAAAATCTCCTCCATGAAGATCTTTGCAATGTCATCAGTCTTATGCATAGACTTAACCGGTATAAAATGTGCTTCCTTTGTCAACTTGTCTATCACAACCATGATGGAATCATGTTGTCTCCAAGTCATCGACAATCTCATAATAAAATCCATGGAAATAACTTCCCATTTCCATTCTGGAACTGGCAAAGGATGCAGCAAACCTGCCAGGTGTTGATTCTCAACCTTTACCTGCTGACCTTTCATGCACCTTGAAATGTATTCAGCCATGTCCTTTTTCATTCCTAGCCAAAAGTATTGTTTTCTGGTGGTAGCAATCGTCTTCTGGTATCCTGGGTGACTAGAATACGGAGCTTGATGGATTTCATCCATAACAACTCTCCCCAAATCTGATACATTTGGAATGTAAATTATGTCTTTATAAGTAACAAGTCCATCTTCTTCCAATTTATATCCCTCATACCTCTTCTCAAGACTTTGCTGCTGCAATTTGTCTTTTACTAGCTCATACAATTAATCTCCAGCAATATGATTAACAATATACTGCCTCAAATATGATTGGAGAATACTAAGAGATTCCACATGCATTTCCTTTATCTTTTTGCTGAGTACATCAGCTACCTTATTCTTTTTTCCCTTTATGTGCTTGATTTAAAAATCAAACTCACATAAAAAAATCCAGCCATCTCGCTTGCCTAACGTTCAGATTAGGCTGATCAAATAGATACTTCAGAACACAATGGTCTGTCCTTAGTTCAAATAATCTACCCATCAAGTAATACCTCCACATCTTGAGGTCATGTACTATGGATGCAAGCTCTAGGTCATGAGTGGCATAGTTCTTCTCATGCTCCTTCAACTTTCTTGACTCATAACATATCATGTGGTTGTCTTGCATAAGGACTCCTCCAAGCCCTTGTCCACATGCATCGGTACACACCACAAAATCTTTCTCTGGATTTGCAACTTTCATTACTGGTGCATTGGTGAGAATATTCTTCAACTGTTGGAAGCTTTATTCACACCTCAACAACCATTCAAACTTTATCCCCTTCTTTTGCAAAGAAGTGATGGCATGTGCAATTTTGGAGAATCGTTCAATGAATCTCCAGTAGTATCCTGCAAGTCCCATAAAATATCTTACATCTGTCACATTTCTTGGAGTAGGCCAAGTCATAATGGCTTCAATCTTTTTAGGGTCCACAAATATACCCTCTTTTGAGATATTGTGACCCAAATACTAAATTTTGTCCCTATAGATGTCACGCTTGCTCAGCTTTGCATACAACTGATGATCCCTGAGAAATTGCAAGGTCAATCTCAAATGCTCTTCATGCTCTTCCTTATTCTTAGAATAAATAAGAATGTCATCAAGGAAAACAAGAACAAACTTGTCCAAATACCTACTAAAGACACTGTTCATAAGGCACATAAATGTAGCTGGTGCATTTGTGAGACTAAACGGTACCACTACAAACTCATAATGTCCATACCTTGTTCTGAAGTCTATCTTACGAATGTCTTCATCCTTTATTCTAACTTGATGGTAACCAGACCTCAAGTCGATCTTGGAAAATAACTTTGCTCCTCTCATTTGATCAAAGAGGTCATCAATCATAGGCAAAGGATATTTATTATTCACAGTAACCTTGTTCAATTATTTGTAATCAATACACAACCTAAGTGTACCATCTTTCTTCTTTACAAATAGAACTAGTGCTCCCTAAGGAGACAAACTTGGTCTGATATACTTCTTTTCCAACAACTCCTATAGTTTCATCTTCAATTCTATCATTTTTGGTGTACTCATCCTGTAGGGTGTCTTGGACACTGGTGCTACTCTTGTCACAAGTTCAATTGTGAAATCAATGTCCCTCTTTGGAGGAAGCCCAAAAATCTCATCAAGAAACACATCCTTGAATTCCTGTAACACATGATAGTCCTCCAACCTAGGAGTTTCGTCCTCCGATGCCTCCAAAATATGAGCTGCATACAATTGGAAACCTTTCCTACAGAACTTCTTCAACTGCATTGCTGAAACTTGCCTTACTGAAATCACCTTTGGAATACCTTTTACCACTATCGGGTTCCCTTCTTCATCCATGCATTCAAAAGTCTTATTATAGCAGTCAATATTTACCCTATGAGCTTCTAACCAATCCATTCCAATGAGAACATCATAGGAACCAAGTGGTAGAACATTTAGATCTACACAAGTGACCAATCCATTCATGACCAATGGACATTTCTCTATCACTTCACCAACCTTTCTCTTAGTTCCAGTGGCTAGCTAAACTAAGCAAGATTTCCATGCTTTAATTTCTTAAAATAACAAATCTCCACTACTCTAGGAGTAATGTAACTGTGAGTAGAACCAGGGTCAATCAAAATAGAAACAGATTGCTCAACCATCTTACCTGTAACGTCAACCACAGTTGACTGGTGATTTGCTTGGCGGTCCTCTAGTGCTGCATAAATCCTAGGGACTGCCCTTGCTACTTGACCCACTATTTTTGCTTCTTGAATGTTATAAGCTGTCCTTGCACTCTCATTCTTGAGTGGACAACTTTTGCACATGTGGGGTCCTCCACATTTCCAACATTGGAGTGGTCCTCTACTGCTCTGGATCCTTAGGTTTTTCTCCTATCACTCTAACTCGCTTGCACGCAGCTTGGGATGGTTGCTTTTGTTGATTCTTGAAGTTAGAAGGTTTGAAACCTTTCTTTGTTTGGTCAAAATTCTCATTCTTCTTGTCCTTCCATGCCTTATGGTAATCAGGTTTACCTTTGCTTTGCTCATAGCAATACTTAGCCTTCCTTATTGCTTCTTCAAGAGTTCTAGGTTCATAAAAATCAATTCTGTCTTTGTAAGACTGAGGCAATCCACTCAGAAAACACTGGAACTTCACTTTTTCATCTTTGATATACCTGACATACCTCAATAGTTCCAAGAACTTATTTGCATACTATTCCATGGTCTGCTGTCCCAATCTCAGCTCATGGAACTCCTTAATCTTGTCATCATAATACCTGTCAGAGAGGTATTTCTGCTTGAAATACTTCTTGAACTATTTCCACTTAAGTCCCCTTTCACTAATCCTCTTTACTTGCTTGAAGTGTTCCCACCAAATGGATGCTCTTCCATTCAGATTGAATATGGCAACTCTTACCTTTATGTTTCCCAAATAATCCTGAACTTGGAAGTAATTATTTATTCCAAGAATCCAAGCTTCAGCCTCTTGTCTAGTCTTTACCTCACTATCAAATGTAGGAAGTTTAACCTTCTTAAATTCATCCCAAGAGCGATCCCTATGGTGCCTCTTTCTCTTTCCCTTGAGAGAAGAAGAGCTTGAATCCCCACTGGATTCTTCGGAGTCAGATGATTTACTAGAATTCCTTCTTCTTCTCCTAGTACTGATTTTACTACCTTTAGGTTTTACTGTACCTGGTCTAGAGTTTATCTTCCTTTGCAAGTCTGTCAAACTCTGCAACATAGCAACATTCAACTGATGCTACTCTTCCTGGGATTTAATCAAGCTTCTCATGGTGGCTGCAATATCTGGCGGTGTCTCTTGGAATCTCCTTCCATTAGACTCTATGTCATCATTTCTAACTTGAACATTTTCTCCCATGGCATCTCGCGTATGCTCATAGGAATCTCGAGCATCATATCCGTCATGGGTTCTCATGTCTGAACCATGACTTACTCTACCAAACTACACTACCTGGAATACTGCCCTTCAAGGTGACTATGATTCTACAAACATGCTAGTAACAGAACTGCCAAATGCATAACATTTATACAAATCAAAATTACTTACGTTCTCTTGGGAAAAATCATAAAATGACAAATTTTCCCAAAACACAAAGTTTTCTTCCTTTTCACCCTGTAAATTGCTAAAAATCCCACTGAAAAACCACTGAAATCCACCTACAAAATCCCACTTGAAAACTCAAAATTTTCTTTTGTCCAATCGAAGCTCTTCCCAACTAACCATCCGACGTATCAGCTCCTTAGTTGACTACGATTCTGACACCTTGGCAGTTTGAACTTCATCTTTTTTCCAATGCTCATCGGCTATCCAATACACTAAATTTTTCTGATGTATCGGCGGATCGATCCTCCAAAATTTCTCCGACGTATCGACGGTCTGATCCTCTAAATTTCCCCGATGTATCGGTGGACCGATCATCTAAATTTCTCCAACGTATCAGTGGACCAATCATCTACATTTTTCCAATGCTTCTTGCGCTCTGGAAAAAAATTATTCCTTCATCCACTGCCGCATCGACTGCTCGATCAGCTAAATTTCTCCAATGTTTCAGCGTCCTCTAGGAGATCTCGACTGGCACCTCAACTCCATTTCAGTGATCAACTTCCGATGATTTCCATACTTAGAAAAATTTTCGGCAAATTTTTTTTTTCGGCTCCCCTTTGTCTTTTCTCCTCCGCATTGTTAGAAGTCCTTCATCCTTTCCCTGTCGATGTATCCGCTCTCTCATCCTCTTCCTTTCGCCATCATTGCCCCCCCTTTTTCTTTTCTAGCCACTTCATCGGCTCCAACTTCTTTTCTCATCCACCACCGCCGCGACTCACTGTTCTTTTTCTTTCTGCCGCCGGTTGGCTCAATCATGTGTTGTCTGCTGCCACTGTTGTGGCTCAAACATGCCAACCCAGCTGATGTATCAGCTCTAGTCTTCCCTTTCCTACTATTGTGTCAGTGCCTTCATTCTTTTCCTGCCACTTCATTGGCTCCAATTTCTTCTATCTCTTGCCATCTTCAGGGTTTGTATCAAATGGTCTTCCGACTAAGATATCCACTGCATCGACTGAAATTCCTTCTAAGCCATCCAACAATCCGAAGATCTTGACACTTAGAAAAAAAAATTCTTTCCCAAAAAATGTTCTTTCCGCTTGTCCCTCGTTGGGTGGACTTTCGCCTAGGCTATCCAGTGTATCGAATGAACTTCCGGCTAAGTCCTTTGACGTCTCGTGGACGTATTGAATGGGCTTCATCCTAAGCCATATGATGATTTTCATACTTAGAAAAAATTTCTTGAACATTTTTTTTCTTCTGTTGTGTAGGGGATAACTTGCCTTTGTCATTGATTCTTCACAGCCAATTGAGGCCCACACTGCAACATGATCTCTGATACCAATCTGTAATGTCCTTGACCCTCCGACCAGTGAAGAGGACGCTATCAAACCCATTAACAGTTCGGGAAACTATCCCCATGAACATGTACATAAATAAAAACTGACAAACTGAAATGCTTTGAAGTAAAAACATGTAGAGATGCATAATTGTTTAACATACAGTAGAAGCAATCCATACATTCAAGCATTCGACATGTTCATAGTAAATCTAATTACAGAGATGAAATAGACAAGAATACTTATCTTATGAGGAATTCATCCCGCAGCCAGCTACATCACTGCAACGTTCCACCCAACCATAGGCCAATGTACTCCTTAATCTCTTAGGAACACTGCCACCCCCGAGCTGGGCATGATTCCCCAAGGAATAAGGAACAAGCAGGCTTACACATAGCCAAGGATACACAAATCAGTCAAGAAAACATAGTTGGGTTTATCAGGAAATCAACAAATCAGCCAAGCCAACACAGTTGGGTTTATCAAGCCCTCAAGGAGTTGGGAAAAGTTTAATGCTAAGCTAGTGAGCTCATTGAAGAGCTAAGGACACCTACACCAGAACTAGCATAACTTCTAGGACACCCACACACACTGAACACAAGGAAATCAATCCCTTCTCTGCTATACGGTCCCTTGGGCCCTGACCTCCCTTCCAGTGCTATTTAGGGGTTGTGGAGAAGAAAACCAATCCTCTAGCTCTGTCTGTGTGGCTCCCAAACATAGCAGGTTTATCAAGCATACTCCAACCTTCATTCCCACTCCAGTATAGTCCAAATACTAACCACTTTATACACACAGCAAGGTCAAGCAGTTCACGGCTCTATGGAAATAGGATGGAAACCAAAATGGTGAACAAAACTCAAACTAAGCAAAGCAATTCAGAGTTGTTCTTGGCCCCAATGTGGCCAAAAACCCTCAGCAGCAACCCCAAAAATGTAATGGAACCCACAACAAACCAAATCGTGGATGAAACCAACATCAACAAAAATTCATGGGGAGAACAATAGCCTCTATCTCACCACTGAGGCAACGGGAAATACACAGCCCGAGTTGGAAAAGATATCCGACTCTTAGCCTGGATAGGGGGAAAACATATACACAAAACCACAAATCGGTGAGGAAAATACATACACACCCCGGAACATGAATAGGTCATTCATAGGAAAAATCATGGATGACAAAAAATAGCTCCTCCATCTCTCCGCATGAGGAAAACGATGAAGCATCCCAACCCTGTGCATGAAGAGAAGAGAGTGGAAGAATGGAAACCTCCCTTTTTTCCTACTCACGTGAAGTGAAAGAGTCCACTGGTGGAGTGTGCATGTGGGAAAGGACTGGTAGTCCTGCCACACACCACTACCCAACAATAACTGCCCCAACTAACAACAGAATTTTTTAATGTGGTAGTTGATTGATGAGACAAGGAAAGGTGAGTAAGTAAAAAGGGGTTTAATAGCTGACACGTGGCTTTTCCCCATAGGCTCAAAGTTTAATAATCCCCCCTCCTTATCCTTAGGAAAATCATGCCCTTTTCATTATGGTTGCATTGACATAGCTGGTTGGGGTTCATTTTAATTAAAAATGCATATTTACATAATGCCAAAACTATAATGTGCCGTATATCATGATATATCATTGGCAACGATTTCAATCGCTGAAACATAACAGAACCAAATCGATGGTGGGGCTTTTTCCTTTAGCTCCACACCATGATTAATTACAATATATACATCATGTAAACTTAATGCAAACGGGGTCAAAACCGAGGTGTTACAACCAGATTCAAGCATGTCTCACTAATTTCAACCATGGCTAACTATGGTGAAACTAAAGTCAAACATTGTTTACCAAAGTTAACCATGGTTTTCTACAATGTCTTGTGTATTTCGACACAACTCAACATGCAACACATTAGAAATGTGACATTCAATGTTCATCTATGATTAGATTGCTTCTGGTGTTCATAAAGGGTTATGTCACATTGCGACGTTGGTCAAGTGTTATGCAACATTGCGGCAATGCCCAAGATGTGACAAATTAATAATGTCCCATATGATGTTAAGAAAATTTCATGTTGCAATGTGAAATATGGCCATGTGCTTCATTAAATCCAACCATGGTTAACTATCGTCAAACTAAAGTCAACCATGGTTAATCAAATTCAAACATTACTTGCTGAATTCAACTGTGGTTGACAATCGTAAAACTAAACTCAAACATTGTTTACCAAAGGTAGCCATGGTTTGCTACAATGTTTGGTGTATGTCGACACAATCGAAGATGTGACAGATTAACAATGTGACATTCAACGTTCATCAAGGGTTATGTCATATTGCAAATCTCTCATTTCCACAATGAAAAATGTATCATGAAGATGAAATTGTAATGTCCCCAAAAATTGATTTTTTTTTTTTATTAGGCTAGTTAAAACTATCTATTCTGGACATTATTGAACTTGTGGATGTGTTATACTCTATTGTACTTCTGATTTGTCATAAGATGTTCTTACGTCCTAATTCCTTACTTTCAGTTATCAGTATTACTATGTTCATTGTGATTACTTTTAATGTTGTAATATTGATTATTACACTATTCTTATGGTTACGCATTATTGTGTATGTTAGATACTTTGCTTATGTACTTCAATGTTATTTTACATGTGCTTACTGTTGCATATATGGTTCTAACTTAAATTTGTTTTTGGAACCAAAGTGTGTGGAGTGGCGGGACTAGTTTTCCCATGTAACTTCCTGAGAGGTAAAAGTTTCTACTTGTCTAGAGGGATTACTTAGTTCTTTTGAACTAATGCACTTCTTTCTTTTCACGTGAAGGCTCACCTAGTGGAGGAAAATTTGGTCAAGGAGTGAAGAGTGTTGGATCCCTGGCATTTGTACTTACAGTTTTGTCTTAGTGACATTCATTGGTTGTTTTCATTAGACTTTGTGCTAGTGACGAGGTCATCACCACACTTATTATTTGTATGACCCATATTTATTAATTACGTGGCACTTATTATTCGTGGTGTAAATATTAATATCCATTCATGTCGTAACATTCGTTTATTATGTGTCTAATTTACTAAATGCAATAACATATACTTTTATTATTCTTAATAGGTTTATAGTCCTTTATTAAAGACCGATCTTGGATTTATAAGTAACAACAATGCCATGGCATATTTCATATGACATGGTCCTAGGCTAAGAGCCTAAGGAATTCGATAAGAATGATCCTAAGGCTTAGAGCCGATAGTATGTGATGTATGTGATACTTATGCCTTGTATTGACTTGGGGGTGGAAAGTTTAAACCATTTCGCATGGGGTTTATAACTTTGCATGAAATGGAGGCATTTGAAATCGTAACACATAAGAACTATAGAGAAGTGGGTTTGGAGATCATTAATGGACAATGGCTTGGCTCCTTTAGTGCACGTTAGAATGTGTGGCATCACAACTTAGATCTTGGCTCCATGATGGGGTTTGGTTATTTGCAATATAGCCTCTTACCCTTTGCTCCTACGCAGTATGGGGAACATGACTTCTATGAGGATGACAGGTATGAGAAATGTTTGGGTTTCACATCATTTGTTATTTGTTTGTATCTTACTCATGATTCATACTTCTCATTATCATTATCATTTTTTGGTTGTAGGTTTTAGGGATGGCGAGCATAGGCATGGTTTGTAGCTCGAATGCAAGCTGTGGGAAATGCCATATCTTTTATGGTAAGTCTGTTAAACAAGTTTTCACTTGTCACCTCTAGTATTAATGGTTAAGACTAAGTTTAACTCGTCGTTTGTTTGGGTTGGTTGACTCTAGTTCCAAAAGATGCATTTTAATTTGGGGTTGACTGTGTCTAGAAGAACTCTACATTTTTGGGTAGCGACATACTTGGGATTTTTTGTGGGGTTTTGATGGCCTTCGGATCTGAGCATTTAATGTAATAGAATGTATTTAAACTGGTGATTTTAGAAGTAGAGGGAACTTTGGTAACTTTGATAGGCTCCATGTGTATTTTATAGTTTGTATTTTGATTTATGTTATGTGAATAGGCAACACCATTGCTTGCAATGGTGCAATGGCCAAAGGAAATGACTGTGTAAACTTGATTATGGATTTATAAGACTATTTATAAATCTATGCTGCATTGATGTCATTATATTCATGTGTTTTTATTTCATGGTTATTATTCTTGTGGTTGATGTGGCATTCTCCTTCGTTGGTTGTATTGGTTAAAATAGAGAACTGGCAGTCAGCACTGATGGATTTTGGGGCCAGACCATGAGTGGTGCTGGCACTTACCATCATAGTTATGATAGCATATATAGGTGCATACTTACTGTTTATTTTTAAAATGTGTATTTGAAATGTTTAAAGAAGACCGTGGGTGTAAAAATCTTGTGTTGGAAAACTTCGTTGTAGGTTAATTTGTTGACAGGGTTGTAAGTATGGGGCCGAGGCCTTGAATTACAGTGTATATAATTTGTATGGGTCTTACGACCTCTAGGTTAAATATTTAGTATTATTTTCAGCTTGCATACAAACTGTGTGTAGTGCTCTACCTAACCGGTAGAGCACTCTTTCCCTCTCTCTCAGTGATGGTCTCTATCAAGACCATTTAAATCATATTACAAGTTTATATCTAGGTTTGTACTATTAGTTTTGTAAACACATGAATGTACAATCATGAACCCTAAACATATTAACGTAGAAATAGGAGCTGTACAGGTTTGAAAAACTTCATAAATTTTATTTTTGTAAACTAGACAATAATACGATACATAAATTTAAAATATACTTATCTGGAATTGAAATACCTGGGGCCAGTGTTCATAGTGAATCCAAGATTTTGCTGTAGACTTGTAGGATCCTTCCTCTCCAAGCTTTCCGTCCAACCAACCGAGCCTTGATTAACAACATGATGTGCCACCTTGCCGAACAGCTCTCATCATGTGATGGCCCTAGGAAACCCACGGGTTTCCTAGCCCCCGAGCCCATAGACCAATAATACCAAGAGCACCTTCCTCTCCATTCTTTATCTTCTCAATTACAGATACTCTCATCCTTGAGTTGTCCCCCTCCTCAAGTATTTTTCTTCTTCGTTTTCCTCCTACAGAGTCCAATTTTCCCCAAAATAAATCCAACCTCTCCATGCCCCCCATTCTTCTGTAAAAATTTCCCTTATACCTCCTTCCTCCACCGCCTTCCTTTCTCCACCGCCCTTCTTCCACTGCCCTTTCATTAATTTATGTTATTTATTTATTATTTTATTCTTGGGCAGTGTGGTTAAATTTAAATTTGACATCTGTTATTTTTATTGATGGTACGTGTTATACCACCTAACCAATGCCCTCGAAATTTACCTAATGGTTTACCTAAGTTTTTATACTGAGCGGTAAGGTGATAATTTTGTTTAATTATTATTTATTAATAACTAAATAATAATTACTTAATAAATGACCTTAATATATATATATATATTTTAAATGAATTAAAAGCACTTACTAATAATCATTAAATAATATGGGGCATTACATACACCCACCCTTCAGGAAACTTTGTCCCGAAGTTATGGTAAAAAATAGCGATACTAGGTACATTTATAGGTTTAAATCAATTCATGATTACTGAGTTAACCTATCAACTATTAAATATTTCATACTAGCGTGCATGTGTGAGGTGTGCATGCATGGCCAGTACATGCACAGGCTGCACATGTACTATAGCAAAAACCCCTAAATTTTAACTGATACAAATAATATTTCACGCAACATGACCCATATATAGATATAATATGATTTCTTGTGACATTTGGAGTTATTTAACAATTATGTTCTTATAATTAGTCAGTTAAGATTGGTACCTACCATCACTAGTTCGGTATCATAATTGTCCAACCTTCAACCATAATAACTAAAATGTCCACCCATCCTAACCTACGTCCGCATCCTCCCTATCCTTCCTATGCTAGTATAAAGTGGATGTCGGCTTCACCGATCTGACCACATAATAACCTGAGAGTGATAGCATCGGCTGAACAGCAGACCTAACCTCTCCTAGCAGGCATCCGACCGTCGTCATCACAACAACATGGGGAGCGTGTCTCAGCACGGCCTTCCCACGACCTCGAGTACCCGACCGTCGTCATCACAACAACATGGGGAGCGTGTCTCAGCACTACCCTCCCACGACCTCGGGTATCATAAAAAAATAGGGAGGAACACATCCATCCCTCTCAACATCCTGGGGGTCTATATACCCTATCAAAAACATACTTTGCTGCTATCGAGATTATTGGTCTGTGTCATCGTATCATCAATTTTGGTAATCAAGGCTCTTCTGCAGAAATAGGTACTATACCACTCTTCATATAAAGTATCCCTTTATTACATAGCCCGTGTGTCCTGCAGTTTAGTACTTGGAAAACATACATTCATAATAATATCTCCATTCAATCATCAGTTGGTGCATATTATCAAAAACATTTCTTTTCATTGTATAACTCATTAAATTGATCACATCATGGGTCGATATCCATACATCATTTATATCTATTACCTTTATCAATGATGAAAACATACACTGTCTTTATGAACAAAGGAACATCATTTATATCTATCACATTTATCAATGATGAAAACATACACTGTCTTTATGAACAAAGGAACATCATTTATATCTATCACATTTATCAATGATGAAAACATACACTGTCTTTATGAACAAAGGAACATCATTTATATCTATCACATTTATCAATGATGAAAACATACTCTGTCTTTATGAAAAAAGGAACATCATGATAACTATAACATAGTAACTTCACAATCACAATCAATGTATCAACATAAGCATAGTAACATCTTAGACATAGTAGCAACATCTATCATATTATAAATATGGTTTACTCAGTCGGACTGAGTCCAACGTTTACTAAGAAAATAAAATGCAACATGTCGATTTGTCTAGTCAAATATGGGCATTACATACGATTATAAGAATATATTATTATGCATAATATAGGTGTTTACTACTAGAATTCATTAGTTATGGTAGTCCCACTTGGACCTTTACTTGATCAACCTGTCGATGTCATTTTACTATTTTACTTCTTTTATCACTTAATATATCTAAAAAACATATCCTAGTAACTACTTGTGTCCTCCTCTAGGATCCTCATTTGTAACATGCATCAAGGTTCATTATACCCTACTAGATTCTTATCAACAACAATTTATACAGTGTTCTATAGTCTTGTTCTTGTTATGATTAATAAGAATATGTTATCGCCCAAATATCATTTATTTTGATTCTTTGTTTTATTATTATTAAATTATTATTCTTTTTATATAGGGCTTGTTTAGGAATTGAATTATTTGTTGACTCTCTCTCTCTCATTTATACCACTTATGATCTCATAAATTTATACGCCTTATGACTTTTCAGGATCCATATTGAGAGTGGTCTAGTGTCTTAATAACATGAAGTCCACTATGTTTATTAATCAACTCTCATTTATCAATAAATTTTCTTTAAATAGAACTTTTACACCATGAGTGGCGCATTATACATAGAATACTTACAATTGCACTACTTATTTCTTGGTAATTTTAATAACGCGATACACTTCTATAATATGGAGTTTAATTGTTAGTTTGCATGCTTGTCATATCATTTTCTACGACAATATCTGAATTCCATTTATACGTTCATCTCCTTCTATACTAATTCCTATTGTTAGTCCTCCAACAATTGGCCATTTTGTACGAGTCATTTATCGCTAACATTCCTTGTACCATTCCGTTTAATACGCATCAAAAATGTATCTTTAGTACTTTTAATGTTTAAATCACTTAATATATTCTATTGCCCCTTATTCATTTCATATTTAGTTAGGTGCAATACGTGTGTGTGTGTGTGTGTATATATATATATATATTATTTACCCATTACTCTTCTTGCTATTCTTTTATCCTTTTACATCCCTGGTTTTCTTATACTGATCTTGAATGTAGCACTCTTCTTGATACAATTACCTTTTTATATCTTTTTTATCCTTGCTTAAACTCGCTCTCTCTCCCTTATTATTTACCCATTACTCTTCTTGCTATTCTTTTATCCTTTTACATCCCTGGTTTTCTTATACTGATCTTGAATGTAGCACTCTTCTTGATACAATTACCTTTTTATATCTTTTTTATCCTTGCTTAAACTCGCTCTCTCTCCCTTATTATTTACCCATTACTCTTCTTGCTATTCTTTTATCCTTTTACATCCCTGGTTTTCTTATACTGATCTTGAATGTAGCACTCTTCTTGATACAATTACCTTTTTATATCTTTTTTATCCTTGCTTAAACTCGCTCTCTCTCCCTTATTATTTACCCATTACTCTTCTTGCTATTCTTTTATCCTTTTACATCCCTGGTTTTCTTATACTGATCTTGAATGTAGCACTCTTCTTGATACAATTACCTTTTTATATCTTTTTTATCCTTGCTTAAACTCGCTCTCTCTCCCTTATTATTTACCCATTACTCTTCTTGCTATTCTTTTATCCTTTTACATCCCTGGTTTTCTTATACTGATCTTGAATGTAGCACTCTTCTTGATACAATTACCTTTTTATATCTTTTTTATCCTTGCTTAAACTCGCTCTCTCTCCCTCTCTCCATAATAGGTATCAATAGATATTAAGTCTACTTGATCTATTTATTTAGTTATTTATGTTGCATGAGTACAAGTACCTTTACAATCCCCTTTTTAATTACGAGACTACATTAGCACACCTATCACTTAATATCAACAACCCTAAATCTTTTATTTATATAGACATAGCATTCCTTATAAAACTTCTTCTCTACACCTTGTCTTTCACGTTTATTGTTTCTCATCTATTTAATCTATTTAATATCTTAATGTGTTAATTTATAATATTGTTTATGCTCATCGAGTATAGGTTTACTCATTATACCTTTATTCGGGATTGATTACCATTATTACTTTCGCACCAAATAAAGTTACAACCTTCACCCTACCATAACCTCTTAGCTTCGTGGTATGCTAAACAATGCTAACCCCATGGGCTCATCTATACATCATCATATCCTTTCTCCAACATTTGTATATTCATCTTCATCTTCAGAGGGATTCTATCATAGGTGCAATAGGACCTTAACCTTCTTGAGAACATCATATGAATTTGTATATCCAATTTAGAAAACATGGGAAGAATCTTGAACCCTATAATCCGACATAATCTCTAAATAATTCGATGTGATACAACAAAGACCCTTTAGAGTGAGTCTCCTCACAATGTAAGATTTTTAATGCTTAGAAGACTTAGTGGACCTATACATGGCATATTTACTACATGAAATAACAATTGGGGGAGTTAGAGATTCAATCCTTTTGTAATAATACCACAAATATAACAAAATGGGAGAATCTTCACACCACAAACACTATAATGATAAAAGTATAAACACATGTTATGTCCTTCCTAATATCTTCAACATCATCAAATTAATATTGTTTTCAATTTATTAAGTTAACATATATATATATATATATATATATATATATTATTTATTTTTTTCATTATACTCCATTCATAACATTTTGAAATGTATAAGATATAAGACTCCCTTTATTGACATTTTCAATGTATAAGATATATAAGACTCCCTTATTGACATTTTGGCCAACACACTTAACGATAGGGGTGTGCAATCTTAGCACTGGGGCGAGTGGGGTTTAAACCTAAACCCATAAACAAGAGTCCAACCAACCTACATGGAGTCGGTGTATTATGATACCAATCCAAAGAAGTGTGGACCACTCAAGGTGATTGGTCTTCTCCTACACTCACATTTCGTCGTTTCATTTGAAAGGAACTGGACCCAAAATTTTGGAACAATTCTTTGTAGTTATACAATTAATGGGATCCCTATCCCAAAATGTTTATCAATGCCGGGCACATCTTCCCTCTACCATTTTAAACCTTTTACAAATTTTTGAAAACTAACCTAACGACCGCGGCAACCAAAGCATGAAGACAATAATGCTCAAGGAGTCGATGGTGCACGTGAAATGTCACATGTTTTTGTTGTGATTATGTGATTACTTTACACATTTGGCGTGGGCATATTCCATTAATTTGTCCTTTTGAAAATAAATAAAACAATCTTATTACAAAAGTTTTTAAAGAATATAATCAAAAATTAAATATATTGTAAAGTACAACTTTTAAAGATCAAAAACTGTAACGCTTCATCTCAGAAATCTTAGAAATACTTTACTGTATTCTATATTAAATCTCACAATACCTAAAGAACAAATAAATTGAAGTTTCTTTTTCCAATTTCTTGTGGGCAGGATTGACAAACCCTTTTAATATAGCAGCAGACTTTTCTTCTTTATAGAAATTAATTATTAATTTTATAATGTGACTTAAAATTATTTTCTAATCAACTAAAACTTACTTTCCTCTTAATAAATAAACCTATTAAATTACCACACTAAACCCAAAATAATTTAGATATGTTATATAGATGACTTTTAATTGAAATAATTTTATTAAATAATGTGAGTTGTCAACACTTTCTCCAAATCTCCTTTAGAAATTTAAAGTTTAAATGATGAAGTCCATGTTCATAAATTATTATATTGAGACTTTAACATGTTAGCCTTATCATATGATCATCTCGGAATCGTGTGATAACAGGAATCGATAAGAATATATACGTGAACCAAGATTCTCTTCAATTTTATTTGCGGTTTAAGAAGCCTTCATCACCAGCAACCTTATCAAAGAAGGCCAACAGAAGCCATTATATATCAGTCGATATAAGGCATGCTATTACTTACGTCGATTCTACATTTGAGGAGCTCATATAGTCAAATCGATGTTGAATAATTATTCTTTTGCTAACCGGGATTAGTCACCGAGAGAGCCATCCAAGGGAGGGGCACAGGTAGGCACGTAAACACTGCGAGGATTTAATTGAGTCGGTGAGTAGTGATTGATTGCCCAACAGATTCGGCGCAGTAGGGATGGATTTTAACAAATATTACCCCTGCTTGGAAAAAGTGGAGAGCCAATTGAATCACTTGGGATATTGAAATATATAAATCTCGTATTATAATGTTTCATCAAAAAAAAAAAATCCCTTGGACCTTCAGACATAGATAGTTTTATAAAACTACCGGTTTGACACTGCCTTGATATATTTTTAATAGGCTGGAGTAGGTCTACGGGCAGGAGGACAACGCACTCCACGAGTGAGGCTTTTATTTTCAACTTTGTACTAGATCTCTTAAAATTGGCTGGATTCATTACGGGCAGGTTCAAGGGCTCTATTTTAAAAGACTCTTAGCTCGCTCGCCCCCTTATGGAACAGTGGTAAAAAAAAACTATCTTTCATTGTGCGCTGAAAAATTAATTTATCTCGGAACTATTGAGCTTTTTCCAACAGAAACAATTGGAAACACTGATCAGAATAATCTGAACTCGCAAACCTTGCAAAAGAAAATGCTTTAATCGCAGTAAACTTTTAATAGAAGCATCTTACCTGATTTTTCCAATGTAAAAGTTCTTCCTATGAATATCTGACGAATCTACTACGCAACAGTAGCAGGCTATCAGATAAAGTTGGACTAGCAGGCGGTAAAATATCTGCTGCAAATTGCTGCCAGCCAGCTAGGTTCTCCACTTCATCTCAGAGAATTGATTTAAATAAGACTAGCTATTGATATAATAAATTATATTACACGGACTGTTTAGCAGGTAGATGGAGAGAGAACATAGTGCCAAGACAATCGCTAATGGGTTCTGCTTGCATCGGTGAGGGGGTCATGGATACACGGTTCTTAGATAATGCATGTGTGGCACACAGGAAACAGAGGAAAACCAATCCGGTAGACCTCCATCAATCGGTACTTTCCATTCGATGTAACATCAAATTGTAAGTAGGTAGACACCGGTCCAAGCCTTCGCCGAGGCCATCTATAATAGTAGCTTTTATTTAAAAATATTTAATCTAAAAATTATTGATCTGTCCAAAGAAGTGTTGTTTTTCTTTTCAATAAATAAGTAATATAAAAAAATTATTTAACTGCTTGCCGACACCTGCTGACTTCCACGTTTTATGTTTCCTGAAAAGGTTCTAAATGCTACGCCACCTGTATGCCTTTACGGGCCTCCTCCCACACACTTGGCGTATGTGCACCTGCATGCACCATAGATTTGCATGCTGCACAGATGGCATGAATAACCCTACCGAAGAGAACTCCACCAATTTTATTCGAATAAATATTTATTCTTGCTTAATAATTTTAAGACACACGTACACATGCACGAATCTCACGCTGCATGAAGCTCTCGTGCCATAGTCCAGTAGCCCTAAGCTGAAAAGGATGAATGACCTTGTTAAAAAGACCATACTCCTTCGGCGCGAGCGTGCCTATCTCTCTTTTTTTTTTGTCATGGCGAGATGGAGGAGCTCTGCCTTTCCGCCGAGTTTTTATTTGCAGACATGAATACTGCCGAACCACTGCAACTGATGCAGACTATGCCGCTATTTTGGGTGTCATTGGTCATGAGTATTTCCACAACTGGACCGGCAATAGGGTAACATGCCGTGATTGGTTTCAATTAAGTTTAAAGGAAGGTCTTAGAGTTTTCAGAGATCAGGAATTCTCGTCTGACATGGGCAGTCGGGCTGTTAAGTGAATTGCAGATGTTGTGAAGCTACGCAATTATCAATTTCCTCAAGTAAAAGCAAAATTTTATTGTTTTCCTTGGTCTATTTTCCTAGTTTTTGGTTGGGTGGGAGTTCAAAGTAGAACCATTGATCGTCTTTGGAACATGATTGAGTTGGAGTTCAAAGTAGAACCATTATTCAACCAGCATGCCAAGAGCGTTTTTATTTTTATTTTTATTTTTAAATCTGTTGGGCTATGCCTGCGCTACTTTTGGCTGGGATTCAAGGTGGTATATTATATGCAATTTAAACCAGCCATGGCGTTTTTGTTCTCTCTCTTTTTTTTCTTTCTTTTTTAAAATATATATATTATGCAAACCCTAATCAATATGACACTACAGCTGATACCATTCTGTATTCATATTAAAATGCCAAGAGAGAAACTACGAATTTGTTTATTAGGGCTTTGAGAACTTTCAGAGCGGAAGTTTGGCTTTCGTGTGCAAATCCCGAGATTTGAATGTGAAGGTAATTAGTAATTAACTGTGTCAAGATTTGACAAATGTAATAAACAACAATAGTGATATCGATTTATGGGATATTGATGAAGATTTCAAGCAAAATGGGCATTCGTTTCCAGGGGGGTGGGTAATTGTTTTTGCAATTTATCTTGTAATATCGCGTGGTTTAATTTGTCTTTGTGGGTCGATGTAAGGCTCCTGTTAAAAAAAAAAAGTTATATTTTTGGGTTCTGTTTTCCTATTTATATTTTCTATTGTGTCGGTGCAATATGGTAAAAACAAAGGGGTTTTCTAATTTGTTGAGTATGTTTCCTTCAGTTGATAACATTGTGGGTCGGATATATGAAATAGTGTAGAATTAGGTATGTTTTTATTGGATGCTGACGTCCTGAACTCTGAGCAGGGTGGAAGACGGGGATCCAGAATCTGTGAGTTTATGCTTTTCATCGAGGATCTACCGTCATCCCATTTAGACCGATAATCGGATAAAGCAAAGGACAAAGTAAGGGGCACAGAGAGACCCTTAGGTCTCTGGTTTCACATTCTTACTGATTATAATTCCTTTGGACATTTTGTATTCGTGGGTTCCCTAGCCGGGTTTGTTGAAACTAAATTTCAGTTCTGGCTCATCAGGGATCCACCCAACTTGAGTTCATATGCTATCGTTTATTATATATATTTTAACACTCCTTTTTTTTTGTAAGGAGTTCCAGGCTTACCCTAGAAGTTGCCGAAGATGGAAATTGACAGTTATTGATCAAGCTTGCTAAGCCTGGTAGTTGTATTATATGGAATAACTTTCCATTAGAACTAAACTGATAATGATTTTACAATAGATGATTGGATAGGAGGATTTCAACCTACTGAGTTGTGGGTAAGAGATTCCATCTTTCTTTACTCTCTTTTTTTTTTGGTGTAAGCAAGCATAGGCTCCACTTAATTCTTTTGACAGAATCGTACCCCAGATACCCTTTTTTTTTTTTCATTGTTACATTAACTAATTTGTTACGAGAGGAGCATAGTTGTATTTTATGGAGATGTGTATTGTACTCAATGAAACTTAAGTTTAGTGAAGTCTGGTTAATCATTTTAATGATTGCTTATGGTTTGCAAGTATTTGAAGGTATTCATAGAATCTTTATTATTTATCTTGGAAGTTGGTCTAATACAGAGTTGTCATTTGGACACGGTTGGTTTTGGTTGGTAGATCAGTTCATAAAGCTGGTGGTAAGGGACTGGTTGGTTGCCATTGCCCCGCATATTAAATATTTATCCATAACCAACTTATCGATTGCGAGCCCTCTGGTTCCATATTTGGAACCATGGCTCTGATACCATTCTGTAGTGCTCTACCTAACCCGTAGAGCACTCTTTCCCTCTCTCTTAGTGATGGTCTCTATCAAGACCATTTAAATCATATTACAAGTTTATATCTAGGTTTGTACTATTAGTTTTGTAAACACATGAATGTACAATCATGAACCCTAAACATATTAACGTAGAAATAGGAGCTGTACAGGTTTGAAAAACTTCATAAATTTTATTTTTGTAAACTAGACAATAATACGATACATAAATTTAAAATATACTTATCTGGAATTGAAATAACTGGGGCCAGCGTTCGTAGTGAATCCAAGATTTTGCTGTAGACTTGTAGGATCCTTCCTCTCCAAGCTTTCCGTCCAACCAACCGAGCCTTGATTAACAACATGATGTGCCACCCTGCCGACCAGCTCTCATCATGTGCTGGCCCTAGGAAACCCATGGGTTTTCTAGCCCCCGAGCCCACAGACCAATAATACTGAGAGCAGCTTCCTTTCCATTCTTTATCTTCTTAGTTATAGATACTCTCATCCTTGAGTTGTCCCCCTCCTCAAGTATTTTTCTTCTTCTTTTTCCTCTTGCAAAGTCCATTTTTCCCCAAAATAAATCCAACCTCTCCATGCCCCCCATTCTTTCGTAAAAATTTCCCTTATACCTCCTTCCTCCACCGCCTTCCTTTCTCCACCGCCCTTCTTCCACCGCCCTTTCATTAATTTATGTTATTTATTTATTTATTTATTCTTGGGCGGTGTGGTTAAATTTAAATTTGACATCTGTTATTTTTATTGATGGTACGTGTTATACCACCTAACCAATGCCCTCGAAATTTACCTAATGGTTTACCTAAGTTTTTATACTGAGCGGCAAGGTGATAATTTTGTTTAATTATTATTTATTAATAACTAAATAATAATTACTTAATAAATGACCTTAATATATATATATATATATATATTTTTAAATTAATTAAAAGCACTTACTAATAAGCATTAAATAATATGGGGCATTACACTGTGTATAGCGTGGCTTTATAAAATGTGAATAAACTCTAGAGGATTCAAATCGTGGTCGTTTTTTATGATGAGGGTTTATTATTTGTATGGGTTGTGATTTGGGGCTTAAGTGCCCACATGATTCGATCCTACAATCTCTTGTATAATTACTCTGGATTTTTTAAATGATTACTATGTATTTTAATAATTATGGTTTTGTTAATTGATTTTGATTATATTTATTTTAATGGGAAAGATTTGGTTATTAGCATAGATTTAATTATATAGACCTTGAAAGGTCTTCGCTGGTCTGAACTTTGCTCTAGTATTTGTTGTTTAATATTTATTCTTGGATGGAAAATACAATGTTGATAGATTAGAATTGTATTTCTATTTTATACCTAATACTTTATATATACTAGTTTGTTTCTTATTATTATACTTAGTTAATGGTAATTTAAATCTAGGTTTTACTTTAAGCTTAGATCTAAACTAGTATTTTATTTAAACATGACTCTGCTGATGATATGCAATTTGTCAGTAGAATAAATGGGTAAATAAACATCTAGGGATTTATTATGATATAATTATTAGTTTGTAAGAAAAAAATATGAAAGAAGTAAAAGACAATATAGAAGTAAAACCTAAAAATACCAAACCCTTGATAATTTTGAAACACAAATTAAATTACACCCTAGGGTTATGATTAAAAATGTAAATGTAAAAGAATTAGACAGAAACCAAAGCACATAGTGTTAGAAAATATAATGTAAACATTTTCCTAGTCTAGATAACAGTTATTCTAGAAAACGAGATAGGCAGTTTACAACCTCATACCTGTAAACTGAAGCTCCTTTAATGTCTGAAACTTGCAAACTCAACTAACCAGTATTAACAATTCATAGAAATATATGACCCCTGTATTAGATGACTGAATCACTTGGGAACTACCACATTCCACCCAACCATGACCGGGAACCATTCCTGGTTTCAATCCAGATCCCCCCAATATGGTTCCAACATGCAAGTAGCTTAGACCTCCTAAGGTGAGGCTATCCTAGTTTGTATATCAGGTCTAGAATCAGTTCTCCTTCTTCCTCTTAGGGAAAAATGTTCTCCAAGAACTCTCTCTTGAGAAATTAGTAGGTAGAATAATGACTTCAAAAATATAGATCATCTCTCCAAGCCTCTCTTAGGATTGAGACTTTATAAACAGACTTTTCATTCAAAGGGGTAGTTAAATCAAGAATCCTTGATTTCTTGATTTAACCCTTTTTATTTAATTTTGGTATTTTTAATACTTTAACTTAGGAAATTTTAACTAGTTCCTCTTGAGACTTTTGTAGGTATTATACTATTTAATTTTTTTCTTAGTAATAATAATAATAAATGGAGTTTTTCCTTCTTTCTTTCATTACTAATATTATTACTATGGTTATTCTTTATACATAACATGCATAAAATATATAATAATATGACATTTATTAACATGTGTCTTTGGGTATCATATACTATGATCCCTATACTTATGACACTTTCTTCATTAAGGTCATTAGGTAGATGGTTAGGTCTACTGGGCTAGGAAACTCTAAACATCCTTGCATGTTACATTCCCTCACATAACATGGTAGTTCTTCACTACTTGATGAGAATACAAAAATACAAAATTTGATTTACTCATTTTATAGATAAGTCATATCAGATCAATATTTTTTCTTTCGATTCATTTTCACTCGAGAATAGTTAATTCTTTTTAGTAACTCCTAGTGCTTACCAGATCCCATACTCAACGCTAAAAACAGGGAGTTACAGACTTAGTGCAATTCCAGAGCTCTTCGCTCAACACTAATGCTAGGATGTACTTGTATGATACACCTAGGGATACAATGGCCAAGGATCCGATATTCTAGAGCTTATGCTCAACACAAATATAATACTCATGTGTTCCAGAGCTTCTCTCTCAACACAAACATCAATTACTCATGTGCTCCAGAGCTCCTCGCTCAACACAAAACATCTCATCAATCATGTGCTTCAGGGTCCACGCCCAACACAAACAAGCATATATATATGATCAACAATTAGCTTATGCCCAATATATAAAGAAAAACATCATGTTCATATACAGTGGGTTCTTCAACCAAGTATATAAAAACATCAAGATAACATCATAATCAATACACTCATGCCTATAAGTGTTAGGTCCAAATTTTGGGACACTACATAAATTCATGAAGGGTGTTGTCAGATTGTGACATTCATTAAGGGTCATGTCACATTATTATGTTTTTCTTGAGAATATGATGTGACATAATTCACTAAAATAAACTTCATTAAATTGAAGCATGGTTCACTAACCTAAACAATGGTTTAACTAGGGTGAAACCAAATTTGACCATGATTAACCAGAGTCAAGCATGACTCACTAATGTCAACCATGGTTGACTATGGTCAAACTAAAGTAAAACATGGTTTACCAAAGACAACCATGGTTTGCTACAATGTTTGGTGAATGTTGATGCAACCACATATGTGACACAATAGCAATGTGACATTCGACATTCACGAAGGGTTATGTCACATTGTGAATCTCTCACTTTCACAAAAGAAATGTATCATGAAGATGAAATTCATGAAGGGTGTTCTCATATTGTGACATTCATTAAGAGTCATGTCACATTTTTATGTTTTTCTTGAGAATATGATGTAACATAATTCATTAATTTTTTTTTTAGTAAATTCAATCATGGTTCATTAACTTAAACAATGGTTTAACTATAATGAAACCAAATTTGACCATGATTAACCAAAGTCGACCATGATTAACCAGAGTCAAGCATGACTAGCTAATGTCAACCATGGCTGACTATGGTCAAACTAAAGTCAAACATGGTTTACCAAAGTAAATACTATTAGGATTTTGTAATGTGATGTTCACCGTTCATCAAGGGCTATGCCACATTGTGATGCTTATGAAGGAACACATTGCTTTTGGCGTTAATCGATGGTTATGTCACAATGCGATGTGTATCAAGGATATGTTGCATTCGACGTTCATTAAGGGTTATGTCGCATTGTAGCAATACCTAATATGTGATAGATTAATTATAGAATCTAGTTTATATATATATATATATATATATATTATTTTCCATAAATCAATAAAAT